>JAUCBN010000057.1:8492500-8502500 GCA_035048815.1 Abelmoschus esculentus | reverse complement strand
GTGAGTGTGTGCATTTTTGTGGACAAGTTGATTAAAGGCTTTCTTAGATAAACTCTAAGTTCAAGACAAATAGACATTGGTTAAGTCTTCTCTTCTTTTCCAAACCCCAAATCTTGAGCCGGTTTCGGGCACCTCAAAGACTTGTGTTTCACTAAAAACCTTTTTGTCTTTTCTTTTTAATATTTCTTAATACATACTAGAGCCAATTTCGGGCACCTCTAGCATGAAGAAGAGATTTTCTAGAGCCGGTGGTAGGCACCTCTAGTTACTTTTCAAAAAATCTAAGTCTTTATCACCTAAGTTCATTAAAAGAATTCCTATAATCCCCAAGTCCCAAAAGTGTTTAAAGTTCTTCCTATAGTAAGCTTCTAAGTTTTCATCCTTAAGCATCCTAAGTTTAAGCCCTCTTAACAGAACCTAAACATGGTAAGGAGAAAGATATCTATAGCCTTAAAGAATAAACTAAGGCAATACTGATGATGAGCAGTGCATGAGTGTAGGCAATTAATTCAAGTAAGGTGGGGAGCATAAAAATTAAAAAAAAATTCACTAGAATACTCCCTTTTTGGCACGGCCGCGGCAGTAGATTGCTGCCTTGGCAGTGAATCTACACCCCCAAACTCAAACCAAGCATTGTCCTTAATGCTTTATATTTGGAAGGAATAAGCGGCAAAACAGAATATGAATTTTATATGCAGCAAGGGAAGATAGTAAAAGCAATTGAATATTGAAATAAAGGACAAAGAAATTTAGAGCGACTCCGAAGAGCTGCTCGTAACAATTTTTCTTCGTTGCCTAGATTCCATGTGCTTTGTCCTTGGGGAGGGCGATGGTTGCGCCTTTGCTTGCCTCGGCGGCTGGACTCGAGTGGATGGGGTCCTATGTATCGGGGCTTCTACTTCTTCTCCTTCTTCAACATCCGCCATCTCTTCGGTTATCATCACGTCCGTTCCTCCTCCCATCGCAGTGGCTCCTCCGGTGTGGTATGTGCTTGGGCCGGCGGCAGTAGAACCTTGGTGTACATAAGCATCTATCTCGGCGGATAGACTGCCCATGATAATTGACGATCTTGGTGGAGTGCTGAAAACGGCTCTCCGCTTGGATGGCGATCGTGGTACTCCATGTACCGTTGTTGTCGAAGATCCATTGCAGCCATGCGCTGCAAGATTTCTTGATACGGGTCTGCTGCGGCAGAGGTATAGGTAGTACCAGGCATATCTGCCGTGTACTGGGCCCCGGCAGCAGTGTCGGCAGTGAACTGCTGCGGTGTTGCTTGGACAGGCTCTGCTTGTGTGATCTGCATGACTTTGTGGCAGAATTCCCTGGTCCATCCTCTTCTTGGGGGTGTGTATTCATCGGTTTCTTCAATAGGCACACTTGCAGAAACACATAAACCTGTAATCAAGCAAGGGAAATACAATGGTCCTCGATCTTTCTTACCGCACTCGTGAATCTCCCGTAGGATAATTTCTCCAACGTTGATGGTCCTTTTGTTGATGATGGATTGAATTAACACTAATCTCTTGCGATCCACCGTGCTATTATATGATGTTGGGATGAGGCGTCGTTTGACGAAGGTGTTCCACATCTTGGCCTCCGGCTTCAAACTTTGTCTTGTTACGGAACCCCGATGGGTACCGGTTTCCCATGGAGTGTTCGCGTAACAAAGATCGTCTTTGATCAGTTCATAGTCCTCGGCAGTGATATCTTCGAAGAAGTCCGCATGGAGATCGCTGGTCGGGGTGAGGCCGTAGAAGCTGTTGATTGTTTCGGCATCGAGTTGCACTGGCCTGCCGCGGCAGTGGACAAAGAGAGAGTCTTTGCTGGGCCCATGAGCGTAAAACTCCCGTACTATTGTGGCGTTTGCTTGGGCAGGTTGCAAACAGAATACTTCCCAATTTTGGTACTTGATTCTGTCGAACAAGTAGTGTTCGATACCATAATTCTCTTCGTCCGCGTGCTGGAACCCTTGTTCTTCCCAAAATTGCCTCGCGATGAATGATCGATTGAATCGTTCTTCAACGTTGGCTGGGGCGAATCTTTTGTAGGTTGCCATCAAGAAAGAGAGAATTTGGTTCTTGGAGGTTTTCTTGAAGAGAAACTGGAAAATCAGAAGGGACTAGTATGCAGAGAGTAATTGAGAGAGGGATTGTCAAGGATACTAAAGAAAGCAAGAAAGTAAGAGTGAATAGTTCAAGAGGAAGGAGTTTCTTATATAGGCCTCGGCCTTGTAACCGTTGAGATTACTAGCCGTTGTAACCGTTTCCTTCTTCTGCCGCGGCAGGGAACTCGGCAGACTAGCCGTTACACTTTTCTGCCCGTTGATACTGCTGCGGCTCTGACACTGTTTTACTGCCTCAGCAGAGTTCCTGTTGTGAACTATTTTTCTTTTATCTTTGCTTTTTATTCCTAAATCAAAAGTAAACACACAAAAGAAAAATATTGAAAACAAAAAATAATTAGCAAAAATAAAATAATATACTATTAACCCTAATATAATATTTAAAGTAAAAGGGAGAGGTTAGGTTACTGGTGGAGAGCATGTGAATGCGTCTCCCAAATTTATTTTCTCCCTTAGGCCCAAATTATGTATCTGTTGTGGGCCGCTCCTTAGTGCTGTCTGTCCATCCGTCTTGGGCTTGATTTTCTTGCCGAATATCCTACCGAGCATACTGCCCAGGCAGGTTATCTTATTGTCTACTGTGCGGATGGCCTTGCATTCCTCTGGATCGTCATACCTCTTTAAGTTGTGGAATGCGTTGAGTTTGACTTGTTGGTCATTGACCCGCATAGTCAACTCTCCTTTTTCCACGTCAATCAATGTACGTCCAGTTGCTAGGAAGGGTCTCCCAAGGATGATCGGTGCGTTGTCATCTGCTTCACAATCAAGGACAAGAAAATCAGCAGGAAAAATAAACTTATCAACTCTTACCAGTATATCCTCGATTTTTCCTTCAGGTTGCACATAGGATCTATCCGCGAGTTGGAGCATCACTGTTGTAGGCTTCGGCCTTCCAATTCTAAGCTTTTGGAAGACTGATTTAGGCATGAGGTTTATACTTGCTCCAAGGTCGCATAGGGCCTTTCCTTCATAACTCTTTCCTATTGCACAAGCTATAGTGAAACAACCAGGATCTTTTAACTTTGGTGGCATGCGGTTATGCAGCATTGCCATGCATCCCTCAGTGACAGCCACTGTCTCAAACTCACCTATTCGTTTTCTCTTTCATACCATATCCTTTAAGAACTTGGCATAGTTGGGCATTTGTTCAATGGCCTCAACGAATGGTATGTTGATGTGGACTTGCTTCAAAATATCGAGGAACTTCTTGAACTGTTGATCCTGTTTTTGTTTCTTCAACCTTTGCGGGAAAGGTGGTGGTGGTCTCATCTCATCCAGTGTTTCCTTAGTTTGGAATCGTATACCTGGCACCACTGGAATTTTTGCTGCCTCGACAGACTGCTCAGGCGCTGCAGTGCTTGCTGCCGGGACAGTGTTGTCAGTCTCGGTTTGCTCGGCCTCTTCTTTTGATTGATCCGCCGGTTGGGGTTGGTTCTCTGGGATCTTCTCTTTCAACTGTAGACAACTCCTGGTAGTGATTGCTTTGCATTGTTCATGGCTTAGTACCTTAGCAACCTCAGTATTGCTAGGTAGGCCTCCTTGTGGTCTAGTGTTTATACATTGAGCAAACTGCCCAACCTGAGTTTCCAGAGTTTTTATGGCCGCTTCTTGATTTTGTAGCCTCATCTCAGTCCTATTCATGAAGGCGTCAGTCCTCTTGATGAAATTACTATTTTCCGCCATGTATGACTCGGTTTTCATCATGAAGGCCTTTAGCGTGTTTTCCAATGAATTAACCGGTTGCTGCGACATCTGCTGCTGCGGCATCGGTTGTTGGACTTGCTGCTGCGGCATTGACTGCTGAAATCCCGGTGGTTGGGTGATTGGGTTTAAGGCATTATTTGGGCTACTCCAGGATAAGGTTGGATGCCTCTTCCATGAGGGGTTGTATGTGTTGGACATAACATTGTTACGGTTGTAGTTCCCAACATACATACTTGTTTCTTGATTCATGCAATCAATGGAACTGTGGTTACCTCCACATAATTCACAACATAAATCAATTACCTTGACCTCACGGGTATTGTTTTGTAATTGTAGGTTTTGCACCATCTTGGTAAGAGAGGCCAATTGTGCTGCCACTGAACTTGATGAATCTAATTCGTTTACCGTGGCTAGGCGTCTTACTCCTCCTCGCCTAGATGTGGGAAACTGGAAGTCATTCCTTGCGAGTTTATTCAAAATTTCAATAGCTTCCTCGGGTGCCTTGTCCAGGAGTGTGCCGTTTGTCGAGGCATCCAACATCATCCTTGTCGGGGCATTCGTGGCGTTGTAAAACATTGTCACTAGTGTCCATAAGGGAAATCCATGCAGCGGACACTTGTGCAATAGCTCTCTATAGCGTTCCCATGCCTCGTACATTGGTTCGTCTTCAGCCTGTCGGAAAGAAGTAATTTCATTACGAATTCTATCATATAGATTAGTAGGATTAAAACGAGTAATGAAATCACGGCATAATTCACTCCAGGACCCAATAGATCCCGCTGGAATGCTATTCAACCAAGCTTTCGCCCTATCCCTCAGTGAATAGGGGAATAGCTTTAATCGCAAGACATCTTCATGGACTCCTTGGATTTTGAAAGAGTTGCAAATCTCCATGAAGGATTTGAGATGCTGCCTTGCGTCTTCAGTTGCAGACCCACCAAATTGTCCAATTGTATTTAACATATTGAACATGACAGGTTTAAGTTTAAAATGGGCTGCTTCAATCTCGGGTGTAACGACTCCTGGGTTTAGTCCATTTAGGTCCTCCTCCAAGAAATCTCTGACAGTCAACTGCCGCGGCCCAGGTGGCGGCGGTAGACCTTCATTGCCGGCAGGTATGTTTTGTCCTGCCTGAACCTCTGCCATGACTCCTCGGATTTGTCTTCTCAACCTTAACCCTGTTCTTTCAATCTCAGGATCTAACTCGTATAAGGGGTTGGTTGGATTGGCCCTGGTCAAACACCAACAAAAACAAAAGTAAAATAAAAATAAAAAGAAACAAGAAACAAGAAAATAAGGAAAACAAAATTTAGTTGTCAGTCCCCAGCAACGGCGCCAAAAACTTGTTGCGTGTCAAAAGTGCGCGTTCAGTGCAAGTGGACACATCGCAAGTAATAAGTGATAAGTATTTATCGAGTTATCATCTCCTCAGGGACCGGTCTACTTAATATGCTTTCTTTATCTTCTTGCTCTGTAGAAAAATAAAAACACAAGTGAATGGGTGTGATTTATTAAACTAAAGTAATTGAATAAAAATAAAAGTGTCGAAATATCAGAGAGAAAGATGGGCCAGGATCCAATTGTATTGTATTGTGGACTTGATTGACTTGTCTTTATCCAATGCAATCGCATATCTCTGCCTCGGCAGCACTGCAGTTTACTGCCTGGGCAGCGATAACACTGTCCGCCGCGACAATCCCTTGCTTGTGGGCAAACTTTATCAAAGTTCGGCAAAGTGTCCTTGAATGACTCCGCTTATCCCTAAGTCAGAGTGCTGTTGATGACTAGTCCTTGATGATATCTCCCGGCGTGAACCAATTATACTCACCAACCAATCTCACACTTCTTTTAGCCGCTGAAACTCTTAACCTATCCCTAGGCCGAGTTAGTATTTCGCGATTGAAACACCGTACTTACCCCTTTCGTGAATCTAGCTCTCCCGAGCCTAGATAAATGGATTACTTACAAACTTCCCTCCCGGGCTTGAATGCAAGAACAAGGAATAACAAAGGATAAGCAAACCTTGATAATCTTTATTGCATTGAATGAAAGATAAAGTACAATCTCCTCTCACAAATACTCCACAACCTTCACCTAAACCCTATGAAGGTTTTAGAACATGATGGAGAGGAAAGAAACAAGAGTAGAAGTCGGCTCTCCCTAAGTATTTCGCTATATGATACATTGGGTGGTTAGGTCTTTATATAGGCTAGACCTAGGGCAAACCTTTCTAAGTAGAATACAACTTGGAGTAGGGAACAAGTCAAGTACATAATAATAATATATTTCCAAGTTTGAATTCGGCTAAGGGGGCTTTCCCGCGTGGTCTTCCTTTGGGCTTTTCCTTGTGCTAGCCAGCTCCGATTCATGGGCTTCAAGTCCAGACACGTTCCTTGGATTTTTGTCTTTCCATCGCCTATCACTTTGCTTCCTGTCTTCCTGCTGCTGCCTCGGCATCAGGTCCAGCCTCGGCCTTGTCTCTGCCGCGGCAATGGTTTTCCTGCACAGATGTGAAAACGCAGTAAAACATGTCTTTTCTATAAATATTATATATTTAAGTATAACTTCTAAATATATCACATTAAGCACATGCATTGGTTCAAGTGGGTGAATATTTGGTGATAAATGCCGATAAAAGGAGTAGAAAGTGATAGTGTGTTGAGCACTTATCACACCCCCAAACTCGAACTATTGCTTGTCCTCAAGCAATGCAAACCATCAATTTGCCAAACTCTACTCTCTCTTGGTCTTACATGTCCATCTATTCTCCCCACCATAACTAGGCCTATCTTTAAGCCTTAACCATTCGGCTACCTAAGAGTTTACCTAGAAACAAACTATAGGATGTGAGTGTGTGTGTTTTTGTGGACAAGTTGATTAAAGGTTTTCTTAGATAAACTCTAAGTTCAAGACAAATAGACATTGGTTAAGTCTTCTCTTCTTTTCCAAACCCCAAATCTTGAGCCGGTTTCGGGCACCTCAAAGACTTGTGTTTTTCTTTTCACTAAAAACTTTTTTGTCTTTTCTCTTTGATATTCCTTAATACATACTAGAGCCAATTTCGGGCACCTCTAGTATGAAGAAGAGATTTTCTAGAGCCGGTGGTAGGCACCTCTAGTTACTTTTCCAAAAATCTAAGTCTTTATCACCTAAGTTCATTAAAAGAATTCCTATAATCCACAAGTCCCCAAAAGTGTTTAAAGTTCTTCCTATAGTAAGCTTCTAAGTTTACATCCTTAAGCATCCTAAGGTTAAGCCCACTTGACAGAACCTAAACATGGTAAGGAGAAAGATTTCTATAGCCTTTAAGAATAAACTAAGGCAATACTGATGATGAGCAGTGCAAGAGTGTAGGCAGTTAATTCAAGTAAGGCGGGGAGCATAAAAATTAAAAAAAAAATCACTGGAATACTCTCTTTTTGGCAAGGCCGCGGTAGTAGATTGCTGCCTTGACAGTGAATCTGCACCCCCAAACTCAAACCAAGCATTGTCCTCAATGCTTTTATATTTGGAAGGAAGAAACGCCAAAACAGAATATGAATTATATGCAGCAAGGGAAGATAGTAAAAGCAATTGAATATTGAAATAAAGGACAAAGAATTTTAGAGCGACTCCGAAGAGCTGCTCGTAACAATTTTTCTCCGTTGCCAAGATGCCATGTGCTTTGTCCTTGGGGAGGACGATGGTTGCGCCTTTGCTTGCCTCGGTGGCTGGAGTCGAGTGGGCGGGGTCCTATGTATTGGGGCTTCTACTTCTTCTCTTTCTTCAACATCTGCCATCTCTTCGGTTATTATTACGTCCGTTCCTCCTCCCATCGCAGTGGCTCCTCCGGTGTGGTATGTGCTTGGGCCGGCGGTAGTAGAACCTTGTTGTACATAAGCATCTATCTCGGTGGATAGACTGCCCATGATAATTGGCGATCTTGGTGGAGTGCTGAAAACGGCTCTCCGCTTGGATGGTCTTCGGCTGACAGATGAGGCCGCGGCAGAATCTGCTGGCCTAGATGGTCCAGCAGCCTGGTATTGGGGCTGAGGGTCTGGATGGAAGAACGGTCGCGGTCCTCCTGCGGCTGGTGTAGTCTCGGTGTAGGGTGCGGCAGTAACGAACATATTGCTTGGGAACTCCGGGAATTGTACGCCTTGGTCCGGAAATGCGTGTAGTCTCGGTGTAGTCTCCATGTACCGTTGTTGTCAAAGATCCATCGCGGCCATGCGCTACAAGATTTCTTGATACGGGTCTGCTGCGGAAGAGGTATGGGCAGTACCAGGCAGATATGCCGTGTATTGGGCCCCAGCAGCAGTATCGGCAGTGAACTGCTGCGGTGTTGCCTGGACAGGTTCTGCTTGTGTCATCTGCATGACTTTGTGGCAGAATTCCCTGGTCCATCCTCTTCTTGGGGGTGTGTATTCATCTGTTTCTTCAATAGGCACACCTGCGGAAACACATAAACCCGTAATCAAGCAAGGGAAATACAATGGTCCTCGATCTTTCTTACCGCACTCGTGAATCTCCCGTAGGATTATTTCTCCAACGTTGATGGTCCTTTTGTTGATGATGGATTGGATGAGCACCAATCTCTTGCGATCCACCGTGCTATTATGTGATGTTGGGATGAGGCGTCGTTTGACAAAGGTGTTCCACATCTTGGCCTCCGGCTTCAAACTTTGTCTTGTTACGGAACCCTGATGGGTACCGGTTTCCCATGGAGTGTTCGCGTAACAAAGACCGTCTTTGATAAGTTCATAGTCCTCGGCAGTGATATCTTCCAAGAAGTCAGCATGGAGATCACTGTCCGGCGTGAGGCCGTAGAAGCTGTTGATCGTCTCGGCATCGAGTTGCACTGGCTTGCCGCGGCAGTGAACAAAGAGGGAGTCTTTGCTGGGCCCATGAGCGTAGAATTCCCGTACGATTGTGGCGTTTGCCTGGGCAGGCTGTAAACAGAATATTTCCCAATTCTGGTACTTTATTCTGTCGAACAAGTAGTGTTCAATGCCGTAATTCTCTTCATCCGCGTGCTGGAACCCTTGTTCTTCCCATAGTTGCCTTGCGATGAAAGATCGATTGAATCGTTCTTCGACATTGGCTGGGGCGAATCTTTTGTAAGTTGCCATCAAGAAAGAGAAAATTGAGTTCTTGGAGGTTTTCTTGAAGAGAAACTGGAAATTTAATAGGGATTAGTAGGCAGAGAGTAATTGAGAGAGTGATTGTTAAGAATACTAAAGAAAGCAAGAAAGTAAGAGTGAATAGTTCAAGAGGAAGGAGTTTCTTATATAGGCCTCAGCTTTATGACCGTAGAGATCAGAAGCCATTGTAACCGTTTCCTTCTTCTGTCGTTTCCTTTTCTGCCGTGGCAGGTATCTCGGCAGACTAGTCGTTACACTTTTCTGCCCATTAGGACTGCTGCGGCTCTGCCACTGTTGTATTGCATCGGCAGAGTTCCTGTTGTGAACTATTTTCCCTTATCTTTGCTTTTTATTCCTGAATAAAAATTTAAACACACAAAAGAAAAATACTGAAAATAAAAATAATTAGAAAAATAAAAATAAACTACTAACCCTAATATAATAAAGAAAAGAAAAAGGGAGAGGTTAGGTTACTGGTGGAGAGCATGCGAATGCATCTCCAAAAATTATTTTCTCCCTTAGGCCCAAATTGTGTATCGGTTGTGGGTCGTTCCTTCTTGCTGTCTGTCCATCCGTCTTGGGCTTGATTTTCTTGCCGAATATCCTGCCGAGCAAACTGCCCAAGCAGGATATCTTATTGTCTACTGTGCGGATGGCCTTGCATTCCTCTGGATCGTCATACCTCTTTAAGTTGTGGAATGCGTTGAGTTTGACTTGTTGGTCATTGACCCGCATAGTCAACTCTCCTTTTTCCACGTCAATCAATGTACGTCCAGTTGCTAGGAAGGGTCTCCCAAGGATAATCAGTGCGTTGTCATCTGCTTCACAATCAAGGACAAGGAAGTCAGCAGGAAAAATAAACTTGTCAACTCTTACCAGTATGTCCTCGATTTTTCCTTTAGGTTGCACATAGGATCTATCCGCGAGTTGGAGCATCACTGTTGTAGGCTTCGGCCTTCCAATTCCAAGCTTTTGGAAGACTGATTTAGGCATGAGGTTTATACTTGCTCCAAGGTCGCATAGGGCCTTTCCTTCATAACTCTTTCCTATC
>JAUCBN010000057.1:8467500-8487500 GCA_035048815.1 Abelmoschus esculentus | reverse complement strand
GCCGAAGGGGGACGCAGATCACTTCCCCCTAAAGAGCTAAAAAAACATTCCAGCTCTGTCCCCAGTAGACATTGGAATGTCTAAAACGGGGACATCTTCGCCCAACGCCCGGATGGTGGCCACCATGGGGCCTTATTTCCCCCAATTGTGACCGACGTTGTCGCACCCTAGGGTCTAACACCGGTCTGTGTTGTTCGAGGGTCGTTCCGATGGATATCCGGGTTCCCAGCGAGGATGTCGCACCCTAGGGCCCTACTCACCCCGATGGTGTGCGGGGCTTCCACACCCAAGGGCCTGGTTCCCTCGATGGTGTGCTAGGCTGCCGCCCCCTAGGGGCTGGTTCTCCCCGATGGTGACCGAGTACCACGCAACCAAGGGCTCGACAATCCTCGATGGTGTGCGAGGCTTCCGTACCCATGTGCCTTGGTCCCCCGATGGTGACGGATTCCCGCGCACCCATGTGTCTTGTTCGCTCGATGTTGTGCGAGGCCTCTGCACCCATGGTCCGGGTTCACCCCGATGGTGTGCGGTAATTCCGCACCCATGTGCCTTGGTCCCCCGATGGTGACCGAGTCTCTGGCACCCATGGTCCGGGTTCACCCTGATGGTGACCGAGGTCTCCGCACCCATGGTACAGATTCACCCCCTTGGGGTGCGGTACTTCCGCACCCATGTGCCTTTGTCCCCCGATGGTGACCGAGTCCCTCGCACCCATGGTCCTGGTCCACCCCGATGGTGACCGAGTCCCTCGCACCCATGTGCCTTGTTCCCTCGATGGTGTGGGAGGCCTCCGCACCCATGGTCCGGGTTCACCACGATGGTGTGCGAGGCTTCCGCACCCATGTGCCTTGGTCCCCCGATGATGACCAAGTCTCTGGCACCCATGGTCCGGTTTCACCCCGTTGGGGTGCGGTACTTCCGCACCCATGTGCCTTTGTCCCCCAATGGTGACCGAGTCCCTCGCACCCATGGTCCTGGTCCACCCCGATGGTGACCGAGTCCTTCGCACCCATGTGCCTTGTTCCCTCGATGTTGTGCGAGGCCTCCGCACCCATGGTCCGGGTTTACCACGATGGTGTGCGAGGCTTCCGCACCCATGTGCCTTTGGCCCCCGATGGTGACCGAGTCCCTCGCACCCATGTTCCGGGTTCACCCCGATGGTGTGCGGTACTTCTGCACCCATGTGCCTTGGTCCCCCGATGGTGTTACCGAGTCCCTCGCACCCATGTGCCTTGTTCCCTCGATGGTGTGCGAGTCCTCCGCACCCATGGTCCGGGTTCACCCCGATGGTGTGCGGTACTTCCGCACCCATGTGCCTTGGGCCCCCGATGGTGACCGAGTCCCTCGCACCCATGGTCCGGGTTCACCCCGATGGTGTGCGGTACTTCCGCACCCATGTGCCTTTGTCCCTCGTTTTTACCGAGTCTCTCGCACCGAAGGGCCCAGTTCACCCCGATGATTTGCGAGGACCCCGCACCCAAGTGCCTTGTTCCATCGATGGTGACCGAGTCTCTCGCACCGGTGTTCTACTATTTTTGGATGTGGAAAAAGGCTCTTTTCCCCCTAAGCAAGGCAAGCGATACAAGTGTTTATTTCATTTTCATCGATGTTTCAAAGTTTACTGAGAGTTGGACGGACGATCACGATTTTAGGCACAACGGGTATCGATCGTATAAGTTATTCATCGATCGAACTAATAACCCGGCCTAGACATTCCCCTATGTTGGAGAGGGGAGGGGAGGGACGGAGTTGGGGAGGGTCGATTTTTATAAATTTAGCATCGCCAGAATTTCGTCGGAAATTGGCCGGAGCACCGCCGGGAACCTTACTGGCGGTGGAGGGGGTTCTCCGGTCATGGGGACTTGGCCTAGGGCGGTACCCTACAATTTTCATTACCAACCCCAGAATGCCTCGAGGAAACCCACCAACGCTTCCCCCCCTAAAGAGCTAAAAAAACACTCCCACAATGCTCCCAGTAGACATTATTTTTTTTTTTGAAAGATGGATTGTATTACTTAGCCATAAATGGCATCATCAATTACATAGCTTTGAATACAATCTGGAACCTCATAACAAAAATTAAAAACATCATTACAGGAGATGGCCCATCGGGCAAGTGTGTGCGCAACTCGGTTTGCTTCGCGGCAAATGTGAATAACTTTGAAGCCAACACTTTTGCCAAGTATTGAAGAAGCTTCTAAGAGGTGCGAGGCAGTGACAGATCGGTCAAGTTCCTTGGCATTCACTTTGTTGATAATTGTCATCGAGTCTCCTTCCACAACCACATCAGGCCAGTTTCCAGCAACAACCATTTGAAGGCCTAAAGTGAGGGCACATGCTTCAGCAGTTTCAGCACTATGTGACCCTTCAATTTTAAAAGCTCTCGCATCAATGACCAAGCCATGGGAGTTCCGTGCCACTACGGCTATTGAAGCATCCCCCGAGTCAGCAAAAAAAGCAGCATCAACATTGATCTTTATGGTACCATTCATTGGACAAGTCCATCGCTTTGCCCGGCTACAAGGGACTTGAGTGCTCGTATGATCATGGGCAGCAGCAACAAAATCCAAGGCAAAAAGCTGGGCATAATCAACAACAGCTCTAGCCGGAAGGAGTTTGTTCTCATGATGAAGCTTGTTCCTCCTATTCCAAAGATTCCAAAGGAGGACAATGAGGAGATTAAATTGGTCCTTGTTAAGCACTTTTAAGCATTCTTCCAACCAAGCCTTACAAGTCGAAAAATTACCAAGAGGCAAGATAGGCGACAAAGCACAAAGGTCGAAGGCTTCTTTGAGGGAAGGGCATTCCCGAAAAGCATGAAGGCATGTCTCAAGGTCATTCTGGCAGATCTTGCATGTGCCCGAGGAAAGACCAACATTGGCAAGCTTTTGCCCGGTCGGAAAGGCTCCTTGACAAAGTCTCCAACCAAAGATGCGGATTTTAGGAAGAGTAGGTAGCTTTGCCATGGCCTTCCAAATAGAAGAATTGTCGCAATCAGAGCTCCTTTAAAGGAGAAGCCAATTATAACTCGACCTTGTGGAGTAGACACCCGAAGAATGGTTACTCCAAAGAAGGATATCTTCGGTGACAGGTGCGATGGGGCAACGACTGATAAGGGAGGCATTATATCCGAGAAAACCTGGTTCAATTTGACAACATTCCAAGCAGAACATTCGGCACCATAAATTCACCATATTTGATGGGACAAATAACATTGTCAAGGTGAGATCCCTCAAGATCAATGGGTTTAGCACCTCCCCACCTGTCTTGGAAGATGCGGACTTTACTATTAATACCGAGCCGCCAATGAAAGCCATCTTCAAACGCTTCTTTAGCCTTGTAAATCCCACTCCAAATAAATGATGTTTTGTCACCTTGCTTGGCATCGAGGATATTTCCATTGGGGAAATACTTGGCCGAGAGAACTTTGAAGCAAAGAGAGTCCTTATAACAGATTAGTCTCTAAACTTGCTTGGCAAGCAATGCAAGGTTGAAGAGCTTCAAATCTCTAAAGCCAAGTCCGCCCACACCTTTCGGTTGACACAAATTCTTCCAAGCAACATGGGGCCAACCACGGTCTTTCACTTTTTCGGACCACCAAAATCTTCGAGTGGTAGAGACCATAGGGTCCAAGATACAATCGGGAAGAAGGAAGCAAGCCATTGCATACGCTGGGATAGCTTGGGCAACCGATTTAATGAGCACTTCCCTTCCCCCATAAGAGAGGAGGTTCTTGGTCCAACTACACACCCTCTTGTCAACTTTAACATCCAAGTAGCCAAGGGCCTCGGTCTTGTTTTTGCCCACAATCAAAGGAAGGCCTAGGTAATGGCCAAGGGTCAATTCCTCCCGCATGCCAAGGGTCTCAATGATGCCAGTCTTACTTTGCAAGCTCATCCCATTACTAAAGTAGATGAAGGACTTATCAACATTGACTTTTTACCCCGAAGAAGCTTCATAAATTGAGAGTACTTGCTTCAAACGCTCAGCCTCTTCAATTGAGTTTCGAATGAACAGAATGAAATCGCCAGCATATAAGAGGTGGTTCACCCTCGGGCCATGGACACTTGCTCTTACCCCTCTAATGAGACCCTCTCTTTGGTCTTTTAGTAGCAATGCCAACAATCCTTGCGTGCAAAAAAGGAACAAGTAAGGGGACAAGGGGTCTCCTTGTCTTAAGCCTCTCGTTGGCCGAAATGGGTCTGAAACAACACTGTTAATTCTGAGGCAATAAGAAACAGAGGAAACACATGACATTATAAGGTCAATCCATTTTGCAGCAAAGCCCATTTTGAGCATTACATCAGATACAAAATTCCATTCAACCCTATCGAATGCTTTCTCCATGTCAAGCTTGATTGCAACCCCTTTATTAGGCCCATTCTTAGAGCCTTTTAGATAGTGGAGTAGTTCATGGGCAACAACAACATTATCAGAGATGATACGTCTAGAAAAAAAGGCACTCTGATTTTCAGCAATACATAAAGGCATCAAAGACTTAAGGCGATTAACAAGCATTTTCGAGCAAGTTTTATAGACAACATTGCAGAGGCTGATTGGTCTAAAGTTCTTCATAAGGGTCGGGTTATCCACTTTCGGAATAAGAACAATAACGGTTTGATTGACATCACACGTGCTAATTTTACCATTAAGCAAATCAAGGCACAGCATGCAAAAATCAGCAGATAGGATAGACAAAAATTTCCGATAAAACGAGGCAGGGAAGCCATCAATACCTGGGGCTTTGTTGGGATGGACTTGGAAGAAAGCTTTCTTCACATCCTCCGCTGTGAATCTAGCACAAAGCTTGTCATTCATCTCCGAAGTGATACAAGGCTCGATGGCATCTAAGATCAAATTGGAGGTGGTAGCATTATCGGAATGATAAAGGTTGGAGAAGAACTCAGTAGCTACCTTCAGAACATTTTCGGTTCCCTCCAGCCAAGTCCCCTCATTGTTCTCAATGCCTTTAATAAAATTCTTTTTCCTTCGAGAGTTGGCTCTAGTATGAAAGAAACTAGTGTTGCGATCACCTTCTTTAAGCCATTGGACCCTCGATCTTTGCCTCCAATAAATCTCTTCTTTGTCCAACAAAGCTTTTAACTCGATTTTAGAAATTTTCAGCTCCTCAAGATTCGAATCAGTGATGGCTTGGTCAAGAAGGAATTCAATCCTTTTTTGGAGCTGTCTCGTGCGCCTAATAGAGGCCTTCCTTTTCCTCGATTGCTAATTAGACAAGTTGGCCCCAACAAGCTTGATTTTATCCAACGTGCCTCCAATGCTACTTTTCCAGGATTGATTGACAATGTTTAAGCATTCTTCCTCATTAGCCCAACACATATCAAATTTGAAAAAATCAGCATGTTGGCCCCCTTGGTTAAGGCCCCCTTCCGTATCAATAAGAAGGAAGCAATGATCAGAGTCTTTTGAGAACTCAGTGGTAATGTTGCACTGGCCAAAGGCATTCAACCACGGGATGGTGGCCACAAAACGATCAAGCCGTTGCTTAATATGAGAGGAAGCATTATCACCACGGTGCCAAGTGAACCATCCTCGGCTCGGTTTAATGTCCCATAGGCCATTACGCTCAAGTGCATCTCGGAAAGCATCCATTTCAACTTTCGGCATTCTCCTACAACCAGCTTTCTCATCCGAGCTCAAAATAGCATTAAGATCCCCTCCAAGTAACCAAGGCAAATCCGAGGCATCTCTTAATTTATCAAGAAGGTCCCAATCAAGAGATTTCTTTGATCGATCCCAAGTACCATACATGCCAGTAAAGCGAAATTTCAAAGGGCCTTTAGAGACAATAACATCAATGTGCGAGTTGGAATAAGATAGGAGATCAACATGTAATCCCTCCTTCCATAGCAAAAGCAAGCCAACACAAGAATTACTTTTCTCAACATCAATGCAGCCAAACATTCTCAATCTTCTACGAACATTGTCTACTTTATTCTTAAACAAACGCGATTCACTAATAAAAATCAAACAGGGATCGTGCAAGGTAATGTACCTTGACAAGGCTTGAATTGTACCGGAGTTTCCCAGACCCCGACAGTTCCAACATAGGGTCTTCATTGCTCCCGGCAGGGCTGACTACCAGCCTCCACCGATATTGGTGTCTTAAGAGGTGACACTGCCTCCGGAACAGTTTCAGAATCAATGGAAGAGGTGTGCGGTTTTGCCTTCTTTGCATGTTTCGAACAATCACCATCACCCTTCCCCTTGAATGATCGCTTCCCACTTTTGTTCTTAGCAACCAAGGGGGTATAGACTTTATTTTGCCCCACAGCAACAGCAAGTGTACTCTCGGTTCCATCATTTGCGTGTTCACTTTCATTTCCAATCGACTTTGATCCTTCACCCGCCTTGGTGAATACAATTCCCGGTTTCATCTTTTTGCTTGCAGCACCCGAGGGTGATTGTTGCTCAACTCGAAGTCATTCCCCAAATTGGAAGGCTGGACAGTCTTCCTTAGGCAACTCGGGGCAGGAACGATACTCATGGCCAATAATCCCACAAACGAAACAAAATTTTGGGAGTCGCTCGTATTTAACCATGCAAATGCGAGCTTGCCCGGGTTTCTTGCTATCACCCAAGTTGATGTATCGTTTGAGTGGCTTGCTGCAATCAATCTCCACTCTAAGCCGAAGATATTCTCCCATGGAACTATTACCATCCCTCAAATCAGTGGCTATGCTTTTTCCGAAACATTTGCCCATAGCTTCACCAGCTTTGCTTGACATAAGACCCAATGGAACATCATAAATCCGAATCCAAATCGGAAGGGGTAAAAATCATAATCCTTGGGGCTAAAAGAGCGATCGAATGGCTTGATAGCTAAAAGCTCGCCATTGAATGTCCAAGGACAATGGCCCAAGACAAAGTCTTTGTCTTCCACCTTCTTAAATTTAAAGAGGAACATGTTCGGGCCAAGGGGGCTAGCATCTTTGAGTGGGTGTTCCTTCCAGACCGAGAAGAAAACCAAGTGAAGGCCAAGCTATCAACAATTGTAGAGGACAACAATTTTCCCACGATCCATTTTTCTTCCCCTTCAATGGGTTCTTCACCCAAATCCTTTAGCTCCTCAAGGTCAACGAGTTCATCCTCGGTAAAATTCAAGCCTTCCATTTGTTTAACGAGTTCATGGGACATGGTAGCTGGGCCGAGAAGCTTCAAGACAGTAGCACTAGAAATGTGATGAAGGAGACAAAGTTTTGTTGGGAAAGATTCAAAGAAATCAGATAACCAAGGTCGGGACTTTTCTTTGATTTTTCCCCATCCTTTGGCAAGACAAAGGATAAAATTCTGCCCCGGTTCCAGCTTTTTCGACTGCGCCCTGCTGCTGGTACAGGAGTAGCAGGTTGACTTTCCCGAAATGTGCCAGACCGGCCCAGGTGCAGACCCTGGCAGTGCGACAGCTACCCGAAGTAGCGATAAAAAGGAAATATTTAGCGCCTTGGCCATACAAATCCTGCTGATCTTTCCAGCTCGGTTGCAGGCGAACTTTCCCAAATTGCACCAACAATATGCATCTGCAACAGCCCCTAGTGCTAGAGCAGCCACCCGAAAGGGTATATCTCTGAAAATTCCACGCCCCAAAGCCTTGTAAAGGCTGATTTTATTGATAATCGGGGTAAATATCGCTGACCAAGGGCAGGAAAAATTAAGCCGGGGGTAGGAAGCCCACCACGTGATCATCTTCTTCCTTGGGACACCGAGAAAAATATTCCGGCCACCGAAAAATTTTAAACCGTAACAAAAATGATGAATAGGACGATATTTAGGGTGCCGACCAACCCACAAGACCAACATCATCGAATATAACCCACCAATGTGCGAGGAAATCCCACTGTAGCAACGGAATATCATCAAATAAACTTTTCCAGCCGCCACCGCCACACCGCCGGACGTATCGGCCACCCTTGTCCGAGTGTGGGGCGACACCGCTGGCCCTCGCTGGCCTCCCCCAGGCCCCATGGGCGCTAAGGACCGAGCCTCCCGTCGGGCATCGGCTGGGGTCGCGGATCACTACCCCCTAAAGAGCTTAAAAAACTTTCCCGGACTGTCCCCAGTAGACATTGTTTTTTTTATTAAAATACTTTCATTAATTAGCCAAAAATGGCATCGTCAATCACCATATGTTCGATACAATTTGGCATCTCAAAAGAAAACACAAAAGGTGAATCTAAGGATAAGGCCCACTTTGAGAGTTCATGCGCTACTCGGTTTGCCGAACGGCTTACATAGCAAACATTAAACCCTGGCCTATGTGAATTAAGCAAATGAAAGGCTTCTCTAAGATAGCTAGCCGACAGAGAACGATCCAAGGCTTCAGCATTTAACTTGTTAATCACGGCATTTTCAAAACCCAAACCAATACATCAGCCCTTCCAGCAGAAATAGGGCATTTCAAAACCTTCTCCGCATCCTCCTATGTTAAAACAGAGCAAACCCTACTCCTATCCCAAAGATTATGTCCCTCCACCATAAATTCCCCATATTTTATAGGATTCACTGCATTCATATAATACCCAGTAAGATTCACAGCCTTTTCACCCCCCCACTTATCAAGAAAAATATTCACCTTACTGTCCACTCCCACTCTCCAAAAGAAACCCTCTTTCAAGATCTCCTTGGCCTTAAAAATACTTCTCCACACAAAAGATGGTTTATCTCCTAACTTTGCCTCTAAGACATTTCCTTCAGGGAAGTATTTAGCTGATAGGACTTTAAAACATAGGGAATCCGGATTCTCAATAAGTCTCCAGACCTGCTTGCCCAGCAAGGCCACATTAAACAATTTAAGGTCTCTCAAACCAAGGCCCCTATCCTTCTTAGGCCTACAGAGCTTTTTCCAAGCCACATGAGTCCATCCTCTAACACCTGCCTTCCTCGACCACCAAAAGGTCCTCATTGAATTAACAATTGGATCAACAATATAATCTGGAAGAAGGAACACCATCATTGCATAGGTTGGCAAAGCCTGAGCCACAAACTTCAACAGAACCTCCCTCCCACCAAAAGAAAGCAGGTTTTTTTGACCAACCACCAACCCTCTTATCAACTTTCTCCCTCAAAAAGCCTAAAGAAACAGATTTGTTTTTCCCTACAAACAGAGGGAGTCCTAAGTAATTCCCAATCTCTTTCTCCTCTCTTAACCTTAGAATCTGTGATAAACTCTATCTACAAGCATTTGACATCCCATTACTAAAAAACACATATGATTTATCCAGATTAACCTTTTGGCCTGAAGAGGACTCATATAAGGCCAAAGTCTCCTTTAAAAATTCAGCCTCCTTCAAAGAATTCTTAATAAAAACCATACAATCATCTGCATATAATAAATGATTCACTCTAGGACCATGCATGCTAGCCCTAACACCCTTAATCTTTCCTTCCTCCTGTTTCTTCAAAAGTAAAGCAGACAGCCCTTGCGTACAAAACAAAAATAAAAAAGGGGATAAAGGGTCCCCTGCCTAAGGCCTCTGCCAAGATTGAAAAAACCAGATAAACATCCATTCAATCTGAAACAATACGATACAGAAGTTACACAAGTCATTACTAAATTAATCCACTTTTCATCAAAACCTAACTTCCTCATAACAACAGCTAAAAAAGGCCATTCCACCCTTTCATATGCCTTCTCCATATCCAACTTTATAGCAACACCCTTGTTAGGACCACATCTAGCACCCCTTAAAAATGAACCAACTCATGGGCCACCACAAAATTATCAGAGATCAGCCTACCAGGAACAAAGGCACATTGATTTGATGCAATACAAATAGACATAACAGATTTGAGCCTATTAACCAAAACCTTGGAACATGTCTTATAAATAACAGAACATAGACTAATAGGCCTAAAATTCTTAAGAAGGCTTGGGTTATCTACTTTAGGGATAAGCACAATCACAGTCTTATTAACCTCAGCCATATCAATAACACCATTTAATAAATTCAAGCAAAGGTTAATAAAATCAGACCCTACAATATGCCAAAAAGATCTGAAAAAAGAAGAAGGCATACCATCTAGACCAGGGGCCTTATTAGGGTGAATATGAAGAAAAACATTCTTTACTTCCTCCACCGTGAATCCAGCACAGAGCTTGGTGTTCATCTCAGGTGTTACACAAGTCTTGATAGCTTCCAGGATCTCAACCGAGGGAGTACACCCATTGGATGAATAAAGATTGGCAAAAAAATTCTTGGCCACCTCAAAAACATTCTCCAAACCCTCTGCCAAATCCCCTGATCATCAAACACTCCCTTTATGAAATTCTTCTTCCTTCTAGAACTTTCTCTGGCATGAAAAAAGCCCGTATTCCTATCCCCCTCCCTTAACCACTGGACTCTAGACCTCTGCCTCCAGTACAATTCATTCTTATCAAGTATAACTTTTAACTCCTTAATATCTTTTAGCTCCCTTAAATCAAACTCTGTTGGAGTAATTCCCATAATTTCCTCAATTCTTCTTTCCAGAACCCTCCTTCTCCCCTGATCCTCTCTTTTCTTCCTCCTCTGCCAATCCTCCAAATTATCCCCTACTGCTTTAAGTTTATCCAAAGGACCACCAACACCAGCTTCCCAGGTCCTCTTAACTAAATCTGCACAATCCTCCTCCCTGGACCAGCAATTCTCAAACTTAAAATAATCCTTACCCTTTCCAGCCAAACCTCCACCAGCAACTATGTCCATAACTATGAAACAATGATCTGAGCCAAGAGTAAATTCTGAAATCACCTCACACTGACCAAACCTTTGAAGCCAGGGAATATTTGCCACAAAACGATCTAATCTCTCCTTTATCAAATTAGCCAAATCATCCCCTCTCTGCCAAGTAAACCAACCCCTTTTTGGTTTAATATCCCATAAATCATTCCTCAACAGAGCATCCTTAAAATCATCCATCTCCACCCTTGGTTTCCTTCTACCCCCAACCTTCTCCCCTAAGTTTAAAATATCATTTAAATTAACCCCCAGCAGCCAAGCCAAAGAAGATTGACCTTTCAGCCTATCCAACAAAGACCAATCCTCCCTCTTTTTAACCCTGTCAGTGGTCCCATAGAAACTAGTAAACCTGAACCTATCAGAATTTTCACTAAATTCCACATCAATATGCTTCTTCGAAAAAGACAAAAGTCTAACATGAACAGGCTCCTTCCATAACAATAAAAGACCTACACAATCAGCCCCTCTTTCAACCTCTACACACCCATCCATCCCCAACCTTCTCCTAACATTATCTACCTTATTTTTGAATAAACAAGTCTCACTCAAGAAAACTAAAGATGCATCATATTTGGCCACCATTCCCTTCAAAATTCGAACTGTCTCAGGGTTGGCCAGCCCTCGACAGTTCCAACATAAGATCTTCATTGATCTCAGCGGGGCTGTCCAGCAGCCTCCACCGCTATAATCAAATTTGAAACCACCTCCTGCCCCACCTCAACATCACCAGCAGAACTACTCACACTTGCCTTAGCCTTCTTCTGAACTAGAGGGTTAATCGCCTCATTCCTCCCCTGCAACAGTCTCTTAAAACTTCTTGTCTTAAAACTAGTAGCCATCACTGATTTCCCCTATCAGCAGGGTGAATGAACCCTTTCTCACTCAAATCAACATTCCCCGACATACCAGCAGAATTATCAGAATCACCACCACTTTTCACAAAAAACTTCCTCCCAACCACACTAGACTCACAACCCTTCTTAAAATAAGATATCCCCGACCTCCTACTACCTTGACCATTATTCCTTTCCCTCTCATTAGCATATCTCAACCAGTCTCCAAACTGTAAGCTCCCTCTGTTCCCTTCAGTAATCACACAACACTCCTCCAATTTGTGTCCAATAACACCACAGCCTAAACAAAAATTAGGCAATCTCTCATATCTCACCATACACATCCTAGGCTTACCATCCCTCTGTTTACCCACAATAACACACCTCCTCAGCGGCTTCCTAATATCAAGTTTCACCCTAATTCGTAGGTAATTCTCTACCCCACCTTCATTCCCCCTTAAATCAACAGCAAGAGTAGAGCCGAACGAATCCCCAATAGTCTCTCCCACCGCCAGATTCATACAGCCCAAGGGAATATTAAAAACTCTAATCCATATGGGCAAAGGAAAAAAATCATACTCATTCGTGCTCAATGAACCATCAAATAACTTCAAAGCCAAGAGATCTCCATCAAACAGCCACGGGCACCTATTAAGAACTGATTCCAGATATTCCCTTTTTTTGAACTTAAATAGAAAAGTATTTGGATAGATTAAAGACCCCTCTTCCAACGGCGAATCCTTCCAAACCGCAAAAAACACCCTAATCAACTTATCACCCTCAACAATTTTACTCGAAAAGAGTTTCGCAACAATCCATCTGTCCAACCCAGAGAGATCAATATTTTCTTTAACAAAATTCTCCCCCAAATCGACCATCTCTTCCTCAGTAAAACTCAAATTCTCCATCAGATTCACAACCTCCTCCGCCATTAATCGATTACACTCCCAAAATTTCCTTCGACCAGACAAGAACCCTAATCTGGAGAAAAAACGCCGCACTACCAAAAACCCGATAACAACTCCACAACCAAGAGAAAGACATAAAAACCCTTTAAAAATATCATAACTTCAAAAAGACCATTCGAAATACTTTTCAGCCAAAATAATATATAATTAATCCACCAATCATTGGACCATAAACGGTCAATGATAGAAACCTTAAACCATCCAAAATCATTGACCCATAAAACAAAAATAATCTGACCCAAGAATATTCCCCAATCATAGGCCCAACATGACCCAATCATTCTCCCATACAGCGTCAACCCTTCCATCTGTCCGCCGCAATTATCATCAACCCTAAAATAAAATAACACCACGCTCCCCTAAAGTCTTACGCAACACGCGCCAATCATAAATCGCCAGCACATCATCTTCAACCTCCATCCTCTTCGCAAGAACAAAATCCACAAGAACTCCGACAGAAACTCCCCTGCCAGCGGCGAAAAGGCAATAAAAAAACTAACCAAGAGTATCCGAAAAGGAAACCTCCTCATTCCGAACTCATTCCCCTCCATCTTCAAGCTCCACAGCCTCCTTCCTTCTCCCTTCCAAACAGAACACCATCCCCAGTCGTTCGCCATAAAACTTCTCCATTTCCATAACCACCAACACACCAATAAACCCAGAACAACAACACCGTTACCCTGACCATCACCACCCCTCTGTAACCCATCATTAATCGAACCTTCTTCTACCAAAAACCAACCCAAACCAATAACACCAAAACCAGAACCAAAACCAGAAAAACCTTCCAACCCCAAACCATTCTTTATCCATCCTCCGGAAGCACTGCCACGATCAAAAACCTTCAAAAAAGAAAAACAAGCACTTGAATAACACCTGCAAATTCCACCGCTACTCCGTGCATTGTTCCAACCCTGACGGTGGAGGCGACACGGCGACCGGACACACAGCAACCCAAGAAACGGCCGAACAACCAAGTATGGTGAAAAGAAACCAAAAGACGGCGTGCGCAAATAGCCCAAGAAGACCCTTTTGAACCGCCGCAAAAGTTTAGAGAAAAATCACCTATACCCATTCGGCCTTCCCCAGTAGACATTGTTTTTTTTTGAAATAAATCCACTCAATTAATTAGCCATAAATGGCCTCCAAAATAACAAGTTGATCTATACATTGCGACATATCAAAAGAAAAAATAAACGGGGTAACCAAAAATAAAGCCCATTTCGCGAGCTCATGAGCTACATGATTTGCCGAACGGCTTACATGTTGAACTTTAAAATAAGAGCTATTCGATTTTAACCAGAAAAAAGCCTCTCTAATATAAACCGTAGCCAAAGACCGGTCCAAATGCGCAGAATTTAGCTTGTTAATTACAGCCATTGAATCCCCCTCTATGATCACATCCCTCCATCCATTGTCTGTTGCAAGTTTAATGCCAGTAGCAAACGCCATAGCTTCTGCCGACTTTGCTGTGTGCGAACCATGTAAGGAAAAAGCAGTTCCATCCACCATCATTCCATATTCATTCCTTGCAATCACTCCAATAGCTGCCCTGCCAGAAGCTCCAATGAAGGCAGCATCAACATTGATTTTAAAGACACCAGCCTCTGGACGAGACCAAGATTGAGCCCTGCTACATCGGACTAGATCACCCAATAGTTCCTGTGCCTGCAAAAAGTCTGAAGCCAACAATTGAGCATAATCAACAACCATCCTAGCAGAGAACATAACACCATTATGAATCCAATGGTTCCTTCTATTCCATAAATTCCAGAGCAGAATGACAAAGAAAGTAAATTTGGCAGAGTCTGTTGAACCAAGAACCAACTCCATCCATTCTTTACAATCAGCAACCTGCCCCTGAGGGAGAACATCAGAGAGTCCACAAAGATCAAACACTTCCTCAGCCATACTACAATCCCTCATAACATGAACCAGAGTCTCCTCCTCCCTATTACACATTTTGCACAAACCATCTCCTAAACCTGTTGCTTTTAGCTTCTAAGCTGTAGGCAAAGCATTCCGCCCCAACCTCCATTCAAAAATCTTAATCTTAGGAAGGGTTTTCATTTTGCCCAAAGTTCTCCAGATAGGAGAAGGATCAGCTTCCGCACTATTCTGCTCTTGTAACCATTTATGAGCCGACCTAGTTACATAGGATTTTGAATGGTGGTGCTCCCATACCAAAATATCAGAACCATCAACCGAAATAGGACACCTTAACACCTTAACCGCATCCTCAGGAGTTAAAACAACATGAACCTTCCTTTCATCCCAAGAGTTACAACCTTCCATCATGAATTCACCACACTTCACAGGAACAGTTGCTGCCATATAATTTCCAGAAACATTAACAACCTTGTCACCTCCCCATCTATCAAGAAACATATTCACCTTACTACCAATTCCCACCCTCCAGAAAAAGCCCCCCTTCAGTATCTCCTTAGCCTTAAACACACTCCTCCAAATAAAGGATTGTTTATCCCCAAGCTTAGCTTCCAATACATTACCATCAGCAAAATACTTAGCCGAGAGAACCTGGTAACAAAGGGAATTAGGATTCTCAATCAATCTCCACACCTGTTTCCCTAATAGAGCCACATTAAACAACTTCAAATCTCTTAGGCCTAGACCCCCATCCTTCTTAGGTCTACAAAGTTTCTTCCATGCAACATGAGCCCATCCCCTAACTCCAGCCTTCCCTGACCACCAAAAGGTTCTCATGGAATTGACAATAGGGTCAACAATACAGCCAGGGAGTAAAAAACACATCATTGCATAAGTAGGCAGTGCCTGAGCCACTGACTTCAACAACACCTCTCTACCTCCAAAAGACAAAAGATTCTTTGTTCAACTACCCACCCTTTTATCCACATTTTCTCTCAGAAAGCCTAAGGAAACAGTCTTGTTTTTCCCCACCACAAGAGGGAGACCTAGATAAATACCCATATCTTCCTCCTCCCTGACATTTAAGATCTGCATCAACCTTTGCTTACTAGCAATTGACATCCCATTACTAAAAAAGACATAAGACTTATCCAAATTTACTCTCTGCCCAAAAGAAGCTTCATACAAGGACAAGAATTCCATTAAACAACTAGCCTCAGCATGGGAATTCTTAATAAAAACCAGGCAGTCATCACCATACAACAAATGGTTCACTTTAGGTCCATGCATACTAGCTCTCACCCCCCTAAACTTCCCCTCATTCTGCCTCTTCAAAAGTAAGGCAGACAAGCCCTGGGTACAGAACAAGAATAAAAAGGGAGATAAAGGGTCCCCCTGCCTAAGCCCTCTACTAGGAGTAAAAAACTCAGAAATATTCCCATTCAACCGAAAGCAATAAGACACAGAATTCACACAGGACATCACTAATTTAATCCAGCTTGAAGCAAATCCTAACTTCTCCATGACAACAGCCAAAAAACCCCATTCTACCGTATCATAGGCTTTTTCCATGTCCAACTTTAAAGCAGCTCCCTTATTAGGTCCATTCCTAGCACTCTTTAAAAAATGAACCAACTCATGTGCCACAATTAAATTATCTGAAATAAGTCTACCAGGAACAAAAGCACACTGATTTTGAGCAATGCAAGTAGACATCACAGGTTTAAGCCTACTCACAATAACCTTAGAGCAAGTCTTATAGATCACAGAACAAAGACTAATAGGCCTAAAATTCTTAAGAAGGGTAGGGTTATCTACTTTAGGAATAAGAACAATAACAGTTTTGTTAACCTCAGCCATATCAATAACACCATTAAGTAAATCCAAACAAAGGTTAACAAAATCAGATCCTATAATATGCCAAAAAGTTCTGAAAAAAGAAGAAGGCGTACCATCTAATCCAGGGGCTTTGTTGCGGTGAATATGAAGAAATGCATCTTTTACTTCCTCCACCGTGAATCCGGCACAGAGCTTGGTGTTCATCTCAGGTGTTATGCAAGTCTCGATAGCATCTAGGATCTCGGTCGAGAGAGAGCTCCCATTGGATGAATAAAGATTGCCAAAGAAATTCCGAGCCACCTCAAAAACACTCCCCAAACCCTCCTGCCCACCCCCTGGTCATCAAAGACTCCCCTAATAAAATTCTTCTTCCTTCTAATATTGGCCTAGCATGAAAAAAACTAGTATTTCTATCTCCTTCCCTCAGCCATTGAACCCTCGATCTCTGCCTCCAATACAATTCATTCTTATCCAAAATAACCTTTAATTCTGCCTTAACCTCCTTCAATTCCCTCAAGTTAGCCTCAGTAGAATGGCTCCCCATAATGTCCTCAACTCTCTTTTCTAAGAACCTCCTCCTTCCCTGATCATCCCTCCTCCTTTTCCTCTGCCAATCACCTAAACAAACCCCAAGAGACTGCAGTTTTTCCAGAGGGTTACCACAAACCTCCCAAGCTTTCTTAAACAACTCCCCACACTCATCCTCTTTAGACCAGCAAACATCAAACCTAAAATAATCCCTATTTCCACCATTAAAATTTCCTGCTGCCTCGGTATCCAGAACAATAAAACAATGGTCTGATCCAAAAGTAAACTCCGAGAAAACCTCACACTGTCCATATTTCCTCAACCAGGGAATATTTGCCACAAAACGATCCAATCTTTCCCTACTAATATTCGGAACCTCATCCCCTTTTTGCCATGTAAACCAGCCCTTCTTTGGTCTAATATCCCACAAACCATTCCTAACTAAGGCATCTTTAAAACTGTCCATTTCCACCCTTGGTTTCCTCCTCCCTCCCTCCTTTTCATTTAGGCTCAGTATATCATTCATATCACCTCCAATTAGCCAAGGTAAAGAGGATTGATCCTTCAGTCTATCCAATAAAAACCAATCCTCATCTTTCCTCCTTCTATCAGAGGTCCCATAAAACCCTGTGAACCTAAACAACTCAGCATTCACATTAACCTCCACATCAATATGCTTCTTCGAAAAGGACAACAACTTTACCTTAACAGGATTTTTCCACAACAACATTAAACCAACACATTCAACCCCTCTCTCATCCAGACAACCATCCATCCCCAGCCTTCTCCTTATATTATCAACCTTATTTTTATATAACCGAGTCTCACTAAGAAAAACTAAATCTGCATCATTTTTGGCCACTAAGCCCTTCAAAATACGAACTGTCTCAGGGTTGGCCAGCCCTCGACAGTTCCAGCATAAGGTTTTCATTGTTCTCGGCGGGGCTGACCAGCAGCCTCCACCGCTACAATCACATTTGATACCACTTCCTGACCCACCTCTTCATCCCTAGCAGAACTACTTATACTTGCCTTAGCCCTCTTCTGAACCAAAGGAGTTATAGCCTCCATCCCCCCCTGCAACAATCTCTTAGAACTCCTAGTCTTAAAATTTGCAGACACCAATGCCTTTCCTCTCTTAGCAGGGTGAACAAAAACCTTCTCACTTGAATCAACATTCCCTGATCCAGTAGAATTTTCAGGTTCCCCTCCACTCTTCACAAACTTCTTCCTTCCCACCACACTAGACTCACAACCCTTCCTAAAATAAGATATCCCCGATCTTCTACTTACTTGCCCATTACTCCTCTCCCTTTCATTTGCATACCTCAACCAATCTCCAAACTGAAGATTCCCTCTGTTCCCCTCAGTAATTACACGACAATCCTCCAAACTATGACCAATAATACCACAACCGAAATAGAAATTTGGCAACCTCTCATATCTTAGCATACATAATCTTGGTTTCCCATCCCTCTGTTTCCCCACAATCACACATCTCCTTAAAGGTTTTCTAATATCCAATTCCACCCTGATACGCAAATAATTTTCCAAACCCCCTTCATTCCCCCTTAAATCCATAGCCAAAGTAGACCCGAACGAGTCCCCAATATTCTCTCCCACCGTCAGATTCATACAACCCAAAGGAATATCAAAAACTCTAATCCAAATAGGTAATGGATAGAAATCATACTCATTCATGCTCAAAGAACCATCGAGTAGCTTCAGCGCCAGCAGATCCCCATCAAATAGCCACGGACACCTATTCAGAATCGATTCGAGAAATACCCTCTTTTTAAACTTAAACAGAAATGTATTCGGTCCAATAATACTCGCATCCTCCAACGACGAGTCCTTCCAGACAGCAGAAAACACTCGGATTAACTTATCTCCATCCACCATTTTATTCGAGAAAATCTTCCCCACAATCCATCTGTCCGACCCAACAAACTCATTATTTTCTTTCATAAAATTCTCACCCAGATCGACCATTTCTTCCTCTATAAAGCTTAAATTTTCCATCAAATTAACAACCTCCTCTGCCATAGATCTCCTATATTCCCTGAAACAAGTCCCCCTTTCCGAAAACCCTAATCGGATAAACAGATCATGGCACACACACAAAACTTCGATTATTATTTGCAAAATAATTAAAAGACTCTCCGATCCTTTAAAAATTTTAAAAACTACAAAGATGCCATTCGAACAGCCTTTAATAACAAAAAAACCGACTCTGATTCCCTCATCATTGGCCCATAAAAACAAAATAATAGGGTCCTGACAACAAAACCAATCATTGGCCCATAATATCTCAATGATTACCCCATGCAACGTATATCCCTCTGCCCTACTGCCGCAATCTGATAAACTCCTAAAATAAAAGAAAACCACGCGCTGCTTATAATCATCAACCCACGCTCCAATAATCAACAGCCAGCACATCATCTTCAACCTTCGTCCAAAATCCAAATAAACAATCCATCTCACCGGCGATAATCCTGCCGTATCCCAGCCACCATAAACCACTCTTCTAACACTTCCCGGCCACCGTAGAACACTCCACCAAACTAAACCCTCCTCAAAACATCATTCCGTAACCCCATGATAACCAATCCGAACCAAAAACAGTCCCCTCCTTCTCTATTTCCACCACCAAAACCTAATAACCCCGAAACCCAGAAGCCACAAACAAACCCCCTTCTCCATCTCCATACCAGAACCAGAGATTCTCACGACTCCAAAAACCATAACACAAACAGACCTCTGTAAACACAACACCCCAGCCACCATACCAGTACTACATCCATCCACAACACCACAAGCACTAACAGACCCAGAAACAATCCTTATCCAAACTATTACACCCAGAAAGTCCAAAGAAAACCATCCCCAGCCAGAAACAGAACCAACCCCAGCACCAAAACCCGAAACCCCACCAGAAACAGAACCACCACCGCCTCCAAAACCAATCTTTATCCATCCTCTGAGAGCCCTCCCACGATAAAAAACCTTCAAAAAAGAGAAACAACATGAACAACACCAGCGAGTTCCACCGCTGCTCCGTGCGTCGTCCCAAACCTGACGGCCAAACAGCGACCGGACACACCAAGACCCAATAACCAGCCGAAAAACCCCGGACGTCCAAGAAGGCGAAAACCTCAAACCAACGAAAAGGTTGAGAGAAAAATCGCCTTGTATGGACAGTCCCA
>JAUCBN010000057.1:8457500-8460000 GCA_035048815.1 Abelmoschus esculentus | reverse complement strand
ATGATTTGGTAATTGGTTTATTTTTTTTGGATCGGATTAATGCACTTCTCTTGCCTTTTGCCGATTGTTTGTGTATCCTCGACCGCCAACATCAATGTGTTGTCCCGGTGAGTCGAGAGGCAGGTGTGCAAGCCAAGGTGTTATCCGCAATCCAATTCAACAAAGGTGTGCGCAAGGATGAGGCATCCTACCTTGCAGTGCTCAAGGAGGATGAACCCATGGAGACCATGGAGATCCCCGATACCGTGGGACGAGTCCTTGAAGAGTTCAAGGATACCATGCCTTCCGAGTTACCGAAGGTGCTACCACCAAAGCGAGAGGTGGATCACAAGATCGAGATGTATCCGAATGCGGAACCACCAGCAAGGGCCCCATATCGGATGGCACCACCAGAACTTGAGGAGTTACGAAGGCAACTTAAAGAGCTCTTGGATGCGGGCTATATTCGACCATCCAAGGCACCATTTGGTGCACCCGTGCTGTTTCAGAGGAAGCACGACGGTAGTCTACGAATGTGCATCGACTACCGGGCTTTAAACAAGCTCACCATCAAAAACAAGTACCCGATTCCTTTGATCGCGGACTTGTTCGACCAGCTTGGGAGCGCGAGATGGTTCACCAAGCTAGATCTTCGCTCGGGATACTACCAAGTGCGGATTGCCGAAGGAGATGAGCCCAAAACCGCTTGTGTGACAAGGTATGGGTCTTTCGAGTTCCTTGTCATGCCATTCGGCCTTACCAACGCTCCCGCCACATTTTGCACGTTAATGAACAAGGTATTACATCCTTTCCTTGATCGTTTTGTAGTTGTCTATCTCGATGACATAGTCATCTATAGCAATACTCTTGAGGAGCATATAAGGCACTTGAGAAAGGTTTTACAGGTTCTTCGCGAAAACGAGCTTTACATCAAGAAGGAGAAGTGTGCTTTTGCCCAACGGGAAATTCCTTTCTTGGGGCATATAATCGGAGAAGGAAAAATCCGAATGGACCAAAGTAAGATCCGTGCTATCAACGAGTGGGATCCTCCGACCAAGATAACCGAGCTTCGCTCATTCCTTGGCCTAGCGAACTACTACCGTAAGTTTGTCAAGGGTTACTCCAACATCGCCACTCCACTGACCGAGCTGCTCAAAAAGAACAACGAGTGGAATTGGAGTTCGAGTTGTCAAAAGGCATTCGAGGAGCTGAAACAAGCCATGGTAAGTGAACCAGTGTTGGCTCTTCCCGACCACACTAAGGCGTTCGAGATCTACACCGATGCATCAGACTTTGCGATCGGTGGAGTGCTCATGCAAGAGGGGCATCCAGTGGCTTTCGAGAGTAGAAAGCTAAACGAGACTGAGAGGCGTTACACCGTCCAAGAGAAGGAGATGACCGCCGTGATCCATTGTTTGCGTACTTGGAGACATTATGTTTTGGGTTCAAGGTTTGTTGTCTATACCGATAATAGTGCTATTAGCTTTTTCTTAACCCAAAAGAAATTGTCTCCTAAGCAGGCTAGGTGGCAAGACTTTCTAGCCGAGTTCGACTTTACCATGGAGCATAAGCCAGGTAAAGTGAATACCGTAGTCGACGCACTAAGCCGGAGGTCTACATTTGCCGCAATTAGCGAACCCGAGGGGGCCTTGATCGAGAGCATCAAGGAGGGGCTTTCCCACGATCCAAGTGCAGAGAACCTTATCGAGTATGCAAAGGAGGGTAAGTCTCGACGATTCTGGATCGAAGAGGGCTTACTTTACACAAGGGGAAACCGCCTCTATATCCCTCACTTCAACAACCTACGAAAGCAACTCTTGAAGGAGTGCCATGATTCGAGATGGGCGGGTCATCCAGGCGTGCATCGCACCTTAGCCTTGCTAGCCGAGAGGTACTATTGGCCGCACATGGGAAACGATGTGGAGGCCTATGTCAAAACTTGTCTAGTGTGCCAACAAGACAAGGTGGAAGCAAAGAAGCCAATGGGCTTACTTCAGCCGCTTCCAGTTCCAGAGAAACCATGGGAGAGTATTTCTCTTGACTTTATAATTGGTTTACCTAACGTTAACGATTTTTCGAGTATTATGGTTGTGGTTGACAGGTTCTCTAAGTATGCAACCTTTATTCCAGCAACCAAGGTTTGTCCAGCCGAGGAGGCAGCCCGTTTATTCCTCAAACACGTGGTAAAGTATTGGGGAATTCCGAAGACTATCGTGAGCGATAGGGACACTCGCTTCACCGGCAGATTTTGGACCGAGTTGTTTAAGTTGATGGGATCCAACTTAAACTTTTCAACAGCCTTTCATCCGCAAACGGACGGGCAAACGGAGAGGATCAATGCGTTACTCGAGATTTATCTAAGGCACTATGTAAGTGCTACGCAAAGGGACTGGCCAAAGCTATTGGATGTGGCCCAGTTTTCGTACAACTTGCAACGAAGCGAGGCAACCAATATGAGTCCATTTGAGATAGTAAATGGGCAACAACCGCACACTCCCGATGCGATTGCGACCAAGTATGA
>JAUCBN010000057.1:8425000-8452500 GCA_035048815.1 Abelmoschus esculentus | reverse complement strand
TAGAGCCAACAAGATCAAGCGGTGACAAAACCAAAGCCTCGGATTTATCCCGATCCGGATGTTCCTAATCCAAATCTTCCCGATGGACACTGCTAACACTTCGAGCCTAGCCTTAGCCCCATAGGGGGCTAGGGGGCTAAGGCTAGGCTAGGCTCGAAGTACTGCGCCTCGCACCCCATGGGGCCGAGGCTCGACCCCTAGGTGGGGGGCCGAAGGGGGCCGCGGATCACTTCCCCCTAAAGAGCAAAAAAAACATTACAGCTCTGTCCCCAGTAGACATTGGAATGTCTGAAACGGGGACATCTTCGCCCAACGCCCGGATGGTGGCCACCATGGGGCCTTATTTCCCCCGATTGTGACCGACGTTGCCGCACCCTAGGGTCTAACACCGGTCTATGTTGTTCGAGGGTCGTTCCGATGGAGATCCGGGTTCCCAGCGATGGTGTGCGAGGATGTCGCACCCTAGGGCCCTACTCACCCCGATGGTGTGCGGGGCTTCCGCACCCAAGGGCCTGGTTCCCTTGATGGTGTGCTAGGCTGCCGCCCCCTAGGGGCTGGTTCTCCCCGATGGTGACCGAGTACCACGCAACCAAGGGCTCGACAATCCTCGATGGTGTGCGAGGCTTCCGCACCCATGTGCCTTGGTCCCCCGATGGTGACGGATTCCCTCGCACCCATGTGCCTTGTTCGCTCGATGTTGTGCAAGGCCTCCGCATCCATGGTCCGGGTTCACCCCGATGGTGTGCGGTAATTTCGCACCCATGTGCCTTGGTTCCCCGATGGTGACCGAGTCTCTGGCACCCATGGTCCGGGTTCACCCCGATGGTGACCGAGGCCTCCGCACCCACGGTACGGGTTCACCCCGTTGGGGTGCGGTACTTCCGCACCCATGTGCCTTTGTCCCCCGATGGTGACCGAGTCCCTCGCACCCATGGTCCTGGTCCACCCCGATGGTGACCGAGTCCCTCGCACCCATGTTCCTTGTTCCCTCGATGGTTTGCGAGGCCTCTGCACCCATGGTCCAGGTTCACCACGATGGTGTGCGAGGCTTCCGCACCCATGTGCCTTGGTCCCCCGATGGTGACCGAGTCTCTAGCACCCATGGTCCGGGTTCACCCCGATGGTGACCGAGGCCTCTGCACCCATGGTACGGTTTCACCCCGTTGGGGTGCGGTACTTCCGCACCCATGTGCCTTTGTCCCCCGATGGTGACCGAGTCCCTCGCACCCATGGTCCTGGTCCACCCCGATGGTGACCGAGTCCCTCGCACCCATGTTCCTTGTTCCCTCGATGGTTTGCGAGGCCTCCGCACCCATGGTCCAGGTTCACCACGATGGTGTGCGAGGCTTCCGCACCCATGTGCCTTGGTCCCCCGATGGTGACCGAGTCTCTAGCACCCATGGTCCGGGTTCACCCCGATGGTGACCGAGGCCTCTGCACCCATGGTACGGTTTCACCCCGTTGGGGTGCGGTACTTCCGCACCCATGTGCCTTTGTCCCCCGATGGTGACCGAGTCCCTCGCACCCATGGTCCTGGTCCACCCCGATGGTGACCCAGTCCATCGCACCCATGTGCCTTGTTCCCTCGATGTTGTGCGAGGCCTCCGCACCCATGGTCCGGGTTCACCACGATGGTGTGCGAGGCTTCCGCACCCATGTGCCTTTGGCCCCCGATGGTGAACGAGTCCCTCGCACCCATGTTCCGGGTTCACCCCGATGGTGTGCGGTACTTCTGCACCCATGTGCCTTGGTCCCCCGATGGTGTTACCGAGTCCCTCGCACCCATGTGCCTTGTTCCCTCGATGGTGTGCAAGTCCTCCGCACCCATGGTCCGGGTTCACCCCGATGGTGTGCGGTACTTCTGCACCCATGTGCCTTGGGCCCCCGATGGAGACCGAGTCCCTCGCACCCATGGTCCGGGTTCACCCCGATGGTGTGCGGTACTTCCGCACCCATGTGCCTTTGTCCCTCGTTTTTACCGAGTCTCTCGCACCGAAGGGCCCAGTTCACCCCGATGGTTTGCGAGGATCCCGCACCCAAGTGCCTTGTTCCATCGACGGTGACCGAGTCTCTCACACCGGTGTTCTACTATTTTTGGATGTGGAAAAAGGCTCTTTTCCTCTAAGCAAGGCAAGCGATATAAGTGTTTATTTCATCTTCATCGATGTTTCAAAGTTTACTGAGAGTTGGACGGATGATCATGATTTTAGGCACAACAGGTATCGATCGTATAAGCTATTCATCGATCCAACTAATAACCCGGCCTAGACATTAATAATATCTTTTATTTTCCCCTATGTTGGAGAGGGGAGGGGAGGGACGGAGTTGGGGAGGGTCGATTTTTATAAATTTAGCGTTGCCGGAATTTCGCCGGAAATTGGTCGGAGCACCGCCGGGAACCTTACTGGCGGTGGAGGGGGTTCTCCGGTCATGGGGACTTGGACTAGGGCGGTACCCTACAATTTTCATTACCAACCCCAGAATGCCTCGAGGAAAGCCACCAACGCTTCCCCCCCTAAAGAGCTAAAACACACTCCCACAATGCTCCCAGTAGACATTGTTTTTTTTTTTTGAAAGATGGATTGTATTACTTAGCCATAAATGGCATCATCAATTACATAGCTTTGAATACAATCTGGAACCTCATAACAGAAATTAAAAACATCATTACAAGAGATGGCCCATCGGGCAAGTGTGTGCGCAACTCGGTTTGCTTCGCGGCAAATGTGAATAACTTTGAAGCCAACATTTTCGCTAAGTATTGAAGAAGCTTCTAAGAGGAGTGAGGCAGTGACAGATCGGTCAAGTTCCTTGGCATTCACTTTGTTGATAATTGCCATCGAGTCTTCTTCCACAACCACATCAGGCCAGTTTCCAGCAACAACCATTTGAAGGCCTAAAGTGAGGGCACATGCTTCAGCAGTTTCAGCACTATGTGACCCTTCAATTTTAAAAGCTCTCGCATCAATGACCAAGCCATGGGAGTTCCGTGCCACTGCGGCTATTGAAGCATCCGCCGAGTCAACAAAAAAAGCAGCATCAACATTGATCTTTATGGTACCATTCATTGGACAAGTCCATTGCTTTGCCCGGCTACAAGGGACTTGAGTGCTCGTATGATCATGGGCAGCAACAGCAAAATCTGAGGCAAGAAGCTGGGCATAATCAACAACAGCTCTAGCAGGAAGGAGTTTGTTCTCATGATGAAGCTTGTTCCTCCTATTCCAAAGATTCCAAAGGAGGACAATGAGGAGATTAAACTGGTCCTTGTTAAACACTTTTAAGCATTCTTCCAACCAAGCCATGCAAGTCGAAAAATTACCAAGAGGCAAGATAGGCGACAAAGCACAAAGGTCGAAGGCTTCTTTGAGGGAAGGGCATTCCCGAAAAGCATGAAGGCATGTCTCAAGGTCATTCTGGCAGATCTTGCATGTGCCCGAGGAAAGACCAGCATTGGCAAGCTTTTGCCTGGTCGGAAAGGCTCCTTGACAATGTCTCCAACCAAAGATGCGGATTTTAGGAAGAGTAGGTAGCTTTGCCATGGCCTTCCAAACAGAAGAATTGTCGCAATCAGAGCTCCTTTGAAGGAGAAGCCAATTATAACCCGACCTTGTGGAGTAGACACCCAAAGAATGGTTACTCCAAAGAAGGATATCTTCGGTGACAGGTGCGATGGGGCAACGACTGATAAGGGAGGCATTATTATCCGAGAAAACCTGGTTCAATTTGACAACATTCCAAGAAGAACATTCGGCACCATAAATTCACCACATTTGATGGGACAAATAATATTGTCAAGGTGAGATCCCTCAAGATCAATGGGTTTAGCACCTCCCCACCTGTCTTGGAAGATGCGGACTTCACTATTAATACCGAGCCGCCAATGAAAGCCATCTTTAAACGCTTCTTTAGCCTTGTAAATCCCACTCTAAATAAATGATGTTTTGTCACCTTGCTTGGCATCGAGGATATTTCCATTGGAGAAATACTTGGCCGAGAGAACTTTGAAGCAAAGAGAGTCCTTATAACAGATTAGTCTCCAAACTTGCTTCGCAAGCAATGCAAGGTTGAAGAGCTTCAAATCTCTAAAGCCAAGACCGCCCACACCTTTCGGTTGACACAAATTCTTCCAAGCAACATGGGGCCAGCCACGGTCTTTCACTTTTCCGGACCACCAAAATCTTCGAGTGGTAGAGACCATAGGGTCCAAGATACAATCGGGAAGGAGGAAGCAAGCCATTGCATACGCTGGGATAGCTTGGGCAACCGATTTAATGAGCACTTCCCTTCCCCCATAAGAGAGGAGGTTCTTGGTCCAACTACACACCCTCTTGTCAACTTTAACATCCAAGTAGCCAAGGGCCTCGGTCTTGTTTTTGCCCACAATCAAAGGAAGGCCTAGGTAATGGCCAAGGGTCAATTCCTCCCGCATGCAAAGGGTCTCAATGATGGCAGTCTTACTTTGCAAGCTCATCCCATTACTAAAGTAGATGAAGGACTTATCAACATTGACTTTTTGCCCCGAAGAAGCTTCATAAATTGAGAGTACTTGCTTCAAACGCTCGGCCTCTTCAACTGAGTTTCGAATGAACAAAATGCAATCGTCAGCATATAAGAGGTGGTTCACCCTCGGGCCATGGACACTTGCTCTTACCCCTCTAATGAGACCCTCTCTTTGGTCTTTTAGTAGCAATGCCAACAATCCTTGCGTGCAAAAAAGGAACAAGTACGGGGACAAGGGGTCTCCTTGTCTTAAGCCTCTCGTTGGCCGAAATGGGTCTGAAACAACACTGTTAATTCTGAGGCAATAAGAAACAGAGGAAACACATGACATTATAAGGTCAATCCATTTTGCAGCAAAGCCCATTTTGAGCATTACATCAGATAGAAAATTCCATTCAACCCTATCGAATGCTTTCTCCATGTCAAGCTTGATTGCAGCCCCTTTATTAGGCCTATTCTTAGAGCCTTTTAGATAGTGGAGTAGTTCATGGGCAACAACAAGACCGAGGCCCTTATCAGAGATGATACGTCCAGAAAAAAAGGCACTCTGATTTTCAGCAATACATAAAGGCATCAAAGACTTAAGGCGATTAACAAGCATTTTCGAGCAAGTTTTATAGACAACATTGCAGAGGCTGATTGGTCTAAAGTTCTTCATAAGGGTCGGGTTATCCACTTTCGGAATAAGAACAATAACGGTTTGATTGACATCACACATGCTAATTTTACCATTAAGCAAATCAAGGCACAGCATGCAAAAATCAGCAAATAGGATAGACCAAAATTTCCGATAAAACAAGGCAGGGAAGCCATCAATACCTGGGGCTTTGTTGGGATGGATTTGGAAGAAAGCTTTCTTCACATCCTCCATTGTGAATCTAGCACAAAGCTTGTCATTCATCTCCGAAGTGATACAAGGCTTGATGGCATCTAAGATCAAATTGGAGGTGGTAGCATTATCGGAATGATAAAGGTTGGAGAAGAACTCAGTAGCTACCTTCAAAACATTTTCGGTTCCCTCCATCCAAGTCCCCTCATTGTTCTCAATGCCTTTAATAAAATTCTTTTTCCTTCGAGAGTTGGCTCTAGCATGAAAGAAACTAGTGTTGCGATCACCTTCCTTAAGCCATTGGACCCTCGATCTTTGCCTCCAATAAATCTCTTCTTTGTCCAACAAAGCTTTTAACTCGATTTTAGAAATTTTCAGCTCCTCAAGATTCGAATCAGTGATGGCTTGGTCAAGAAGGAATTCAATCCTTTTTTGGAGCTGTCTCGTGCGCCTAATAGAGGCCTTCCTTTTCCTCGATTGCCAATCAGACAAGTTGGCCCCAACAAGCTTGATTTTATCCAACGTGCCTCCAATGTTACTGGTCCAGGATTGATTGACAATGTTTAAGCATTCTTCCTCATTAGCCCAACACATATCAAATTTGAAAAAATCAGCATGTTGGCCCCCTTGGTTAAGGCCTCCTTCCTTATCAATAAGAAGGAAGCAATGATCAGAGTCTTTTGAGAACTCAGTGGTAACATTGCACTGGCCAAAGGCATTCAACCACGGGATGGTGGCCACAAAACGATCAAGCCGTTGCTTAATATGAGAGGAAGCATTATCACCATGGTGCCAAGTGAACCATCCTCAGCTCGGTTTAATGTCCCATAGGCCATTACGCTCAAGTGCATCTCGGAAGGCATCCATTTCAACTTTCGGCCTTCTCCTACAACCAGCTTTCTCATCCGAGCTCAAAATAGCATTAAGATCCCCTCCAAGTAACCAAGGCAAATCCGAGGCATCTCTTAATTTATCAAGAAGGTCCCAATCAAGAGATTTCTTTGATCGATCCCAAGTACCATACATGCCAGTAAAGCGAAATTTCAAAGGGCCTTTATAGACAACAACATCAATGTGCGAGTTGGAATAAGATAGGAGATCAACATGTAATCCCTCCTTCCATAGCAAAAGCAAGCCCACACAAGAATTACTTTTCTCAACATCAATGTAGCCAAACATTCTCAATCTTCTACGAACATTGTTTACTTTATTCTTAAACAGACGCGATTCACTAATAAAAATCAAACAGGGATCGTGCAAGGTAATGTACCTTGACAAGGCTTGAACTGTACCGGAGTTTCCCAGGCCCCGACAGTTCCAACATAGGGTCTTCATTGCTCCCGGCGAGGCTGACTACCAGCCTCCACCGATATAGGTGTCTTAAGAGGTGACACTGCCTCCAGAAGAGTTTCAACATCAATGGAAGAGGTGTGCGGTTTTGCCTTCTTTGCATGTTTCGAACAATCACCATCACCCTTCCCCTTGAATGATCGCTTCCCACTTTTGTTCTTAGCAACCAAGGGGGTATAGACTTTATTTTGCCCCACAGCAACAGTAAGTGTACTCTCGGTTCCATCATTTGCGTGTTCACTGTCATTTCCAATCGACTTTGATCCTTCACCCGCCTTGGTGAATACAATGCCCGGTTTCATCTTTTTGCTTGCAGCACCCGAGGGTGATTGTTGCTCAACTCGAAGCCATTCCCCAAATTGGAAGGCTGGACAGTCTCCCTTAGGCAACTCGGGGCAGGAACGATACTCATGGCCAATAATCCCACAAACGAAACAAAATTTTGGGAGTCGCTCGTATTTAACCATGCAAATGCGAGCTTGCCCGGGTTTCTTGCTATCACCCAAGTTGATGTATCGTTTGAGTGGCTTACTGCAATCAATCTCCACTCTAAGCCGAAGATATTCTCCCATGAAACCATTACCATCCCTCAAATCAGTGGCTATGCTTTTTCCGAAACGTTTGCCCATAGCTTCACCAGCTTTGCTTGACATAAGACCCAATGGAACATCATAAATCCGAATCCAAATCGGAAGGGGGTAAAAATCATAATCCTTGGGGCTAAAAGAGCGATCGAATGGCTTGATAGCTAAAAGCTCGCCATTGAATGTCCAAGGACAACGGCCCAAGACAAAGTCTTTGTCTTCCACCTTCTTAAATTTAAAGAGGAACATGTTCGGGCCAAGGGGGCTAGCATCTTCGAGTGGGTGTTCCTTCCAAACCGAGAAGAAAACCCGAGTGAGGGCCAAGCTATCAACAATTGTATAGGACAACAATTTTCCCACGATCCATTTTTCTTCCCCTTCAATGGGTTCTTCACCCAAATCCTTTAGCTCCTCAAGGTCAACGAGTTCATCCACGGTAAAATTCAAGCCTTCAATTTGTTTAACGAGTTCATGGGACATGGTAGCTGGGCGGAGAAGCTTCAAGATAGTAGCACTAGAAATGTGATGAAGGAGACAAAGTTTTGTTGGGAAAGATTCAAAGAAATCAGATAACCAAGGTCGGGACTTTTCTTTGATTTTTCCCCATCCTTTGGCAAGACAAAGGACAAAATTCTGCCCCGGTTCCAGCTTTTTCGACTGCGCCCTGCTGCTGGTACAGTAGTAGCAGGTTGACTTTCCCAAAATGTGCCAGACCGGCCCAGGTGCAGACCCTGACAGTGCGACAGCTACCCGAAGTAGCGATAAAAAGGAAATATTTAGCGCCTTGGCCATACAAATCCTGTTGATCTTTCCAGCTCGGTTGCAGGCGAACTTTCCCAAATTGCACCAACAATATGCATCTGCAACAGCCCCTGGTGCTAGAGCAGCCACCCGAAAGGGTATATCTCTGAAAATTCCACGCCCCAAAGCCTTGTAAAGGCTGATTTTATTGATAATCGGGGTAAATATCGCTGACAAAGGGCGGGAAAAATTAAGCCGGGGGTAGGAAGCCCACCACGTGATCATCTTCTTCCTTGGGACACCGAGAAAAATATTCCGGCCACCGGAAAATTTTAAACCGCAACAAAAATGATGAATAGGACGATATTTACGGTGCCGACCAACCCACAAGACCAACATCATCGAATATAACCCACCACTGTGCGAGGAAATCCCACTGTAGCGACGGAATATCATCAAATAAACTTTTTCGGCCGCCACCGCCCCACCGCCGGACGTATCGGCCACCCTTGTCCGAGAGTGGGGCGACACCGCTGGCCCTCGCTGGCCTCCCCCAGGCCCCATGGGCGCTGAGGACCGAGCCCCCCCGTCGGGCATCGGCTGGGGTCGCGGATCACTACCCCCTAAAGAGCTAAAAAACCTTTCCCGGACTGTCCCCAGTAGACATTGTTTTTTTTTATTAAAATACTTTCATTAATTAGCCAAAAATGGCATCGTCAATCACCATATGTTCGATACAATTTAGCATCTCAAAAGAAAACACAAAAGGTGAATCTAAGGATAAGGCCCACTTCGAGAGTTCATGCGCTACTTGGTTTGCCGAACGGCTTACATAGCAAACATTAAACCCTGGCCTATGTTAATTAAGCAAATGAAAGGCTTCTCTAAGATAGCTAGCCGACAGAGAACGATCCAAGGCTTCAGCATTTAACTTGTTAATCACGGCCATAGAGCCTCCTTCAACAATCACCCTATTCCAACCATTATCAGTAGCCATTTTCAAACCAACAGCAAAGGCCACTACTTCAGCTGATTCTGCAGAATGGGAACCATGCAGGGAGAAGGCAGTACCATCAACCATAAGGCCAGAATCGTTTCGAGCAATTACACCAACAGCTGCACACCCAGTGACCTCCATGAAGGCAACATCCACATTGACTTTAAAAACTCCAGCTTCTGGTTTAGAGCACCTTTGAACCCTGCTGCATCGAACAGATCTTCCAATAAACTCCTGTGCCTGCAAAAATTCTGAAGATAGCATTTGAGCATAGTCTACTACCATCCTAGCAGAATGCAAAACACCATTATGGATCCAATAGTTCCTCGTATTCCAAATGTTCCAAAGCAGAATAACAAAGAAAGTAAAAATTGATCAACACTAACAGATCCAAGCACCAGTTCCATCCAAGATTTACAATCAGAGACCTGTCCTAAAGCGAGAGAAGAAGATAGACTACACAAGCCAAAAACCTCCTCAACAAAACTACATTCCTTCAAAGCATGAACCAAAGACTCCTCTTCCCTATTACAGAGCTTACAAAGCCCATCTCCAAACCCTGCAGCCTTTAACTTTTGAGCTGTAGGAAGGGCATTCTTCCCCACCCTCCACCCAAAAATCTTTATCTTCGGTAAGGTTTTCATTTTCGCACAAACCTTCCAAATAGAAGAAGAATCCCACTCTACATTGTTCTGATCTTGTAACCACTTGTGGGCAGATCTAGTAACATAACTTTTAGAAGGATGATGTTCCCAAACCAATACATCAGCCCTTCCAGCAGAAATAGGGTATTTCAAAACCTTCTCCGCATCCTCCTGTGTTAAAACAGAGCAAACCCTACTCCTATCCCAAAGATTATGTCCCTCCACCATAAATTCCCCACATTTTATAGGATTCACTACATTCATATAATACCCAGTAAGATTCACAGCCTTTTCACCCCCCCACTTATCAAGAAAAATATTCACCTTACTGTCCACTCCCACTCTCCAAAAGAAACCCTCTTTCAAGATCTCCTTGGCCTTAAAAATACTTCTCCACACAAAACATGGTTTATCTCCTAACTTTGCCTCTAAGACATTTCCTTCAGGGAAGTATTTAGCTGATAGGACTTTAAAACATAGGGAATCCGGAATCTCAATAAGTCTCCAGACCTGCTTGCCCAGCAAGGCCACATTAAACGATTTAAGGTCTCTCAAACCAAGGCCCCCATCCTTCTTAGGCCTACAGAGCTTTTTCCAAGCCACATGAGTCCATCCTCTAACGCCTGCCTTCCCCGACCACCAAAAGGTTCTCATTGAATTAACAATTAGATCAACAATACAATCTGGAAGAAGGAACACCATCATTGCATAGGTTGGCAAAGCCTGAGCCACAAACTTCAACAAAACCTCCCTCCCACCAAAAGAAAACAGGTTTTTTTGACCAACCACCAACCCTCTTATCAACTTTCTCCCTCAAAAAGCCAAAATAAACAGACTTGTGTTTCCCCACAAACAGAGGGAGTCCTAAGTAATTCCCAATCTCTTTCTCCTCTCTTAACCTTAGAATCTGTGATAAACTCTGTCTACAAGCATTTGACATCCCATTACTAAAAAACACATATGATTTATCCAGATTAACCTTTTGGCCAGAAGAGGACTCATATAAGGCCAAAGTCTCCTTTAAACATTCAGCCTCCTTCAAAGAATTCTTAATAAAAACCATACAATCATCTGCATATAATAAATGATTCACTCTAGGACCATGCATGCTAGCCCTAACACCCTTAATCTTTCCTTCCTCCTGTTTCTTCAAAAGTAAAGCAGACATCCCTGCGTACAAAACAAAAATAAAAAGGGGGATAAAGGGTCCCCCTGCCTAAGGCCTCTGTCAGGATTGAAAAAACCAGATAAACATCCATTCAGTCTGAAACAATACGATACAGAAGTTACACAAGTCATTACTAAATTAATCCACTTTTCATCAAAACCTAACTTCCTCATAACAGCAGTTAAAAAAGGCCATTCCACCCTGTCATATGCCTTCTCCATATCCAACTTTATAGCAGCACCCTTGTTAGGACCACATCTAGCACCCCTTAAAAAATGAAACAACTCATGGGCCACCACAAAATTATCAGAGATCAGCCTACCAGGAACAAAGGCACATTGATTTGATGCAATACAAATAGACATAACAGATTTGAGCCTATTAACCAAAACCTTGGAACATGTCTTATAAATAACAGAACAGAGACTAATAGGCCTAAAATTCTTAAGAAGGCTTGGGTTATCTACTTTAGGGATAAGCACAATCACAGTCTTATTAACCTCAGCCATATCAATAACACCATTTAATAAATTCAAGCAAAGGTTAATAAAATCAGACCCTACAATATGCCAAAAAGATCTGAAAAAAGAAGAAGGCATACCATCTAGACCAGGGGCCTTATTAGGGTGAATATGAAGAAAAACATTCTTTACTTCCTCCACCGTGAATCCAGCACAGAGCTTGGTGTTCATCTCAGGTGTTACACAAGTCTTGATAGCTTCCAGGATCTCAACCGAGGGAGTACACCCATTGGATGAATAAAGATTGGCAAAAAAATTCTTGGCCACCTCAAAAACATTCTCCAAACCCTCCTGCCAAATCCCCTGATCATCAAACACTCCCTTTATGAAATTCTTCTTCCTTCTAGAACTTGCTCTGGCATGAAAAAAGCCCGTATTCCTATCCCCCTCCCTTAACCACTGGACTCTAGACCTCTGCCTCCAGTACAATTCATTCTTATCAAGTATAACTTTTAACTCCTTCTTAATATCTTTTAGCTCCCTTAAATCAGACTCTGTTGGAGTAATTCCCATAATTTTCTCAATTCTTCTTTCCAGAACCCTCCTTCTCCCCTGATCCTCTCTTTTCCTCCTCCTCTGCCAATCCTCCAAATTATCCCCTAATGCTTTAAGTTTATCCAAAGGACCACCAACACCAGCTTCCCAGGTCCTCTTAACTAAATCTGCACAATCCTCCTCCCTGGACCAGCAATTCTCAAACTTAAAATAATCCATACCCTTTCCAACCAAACCTCCACCAGCAACTGTGTCCATAACTATGAAACAATGATCTGAGCCAAGAGTAAATTCTGAAATCACCTCACACTGACCAAACCTTTGAAGGCAGGGAATACTTGCCACAAAACGATCTAATCTCTCCTTTATCAAATTAGCCAAATCATCCCCTCTCTGCCAAGTAAACCAACCCCTTTTTGGTTTAATATCCCATAAATCATTCCTCAACAGAGCATCCTTAAAATCATCCATCTCCACCCTTGGTTTCCTTCTACCCCCAACCTTCTCCCCTAAGTTTAAAATATCATTTAAATCACCCCCAGCAGCCAAGCCAAAGAAGATTGACCTTTTAGCCTATCCAACAAAGACCAATCCTCCCTCTTTTTAACCCTGTCAGTGGTACCATAGAAACCAGTAAACCTGAACCTATCAGAATTTTCACTAACCTCCACATCAATATGCTTCTTCGAAAAAGACAAAAGTCTAACATGAACAGGCTCCTTCCATAACAGTAAAAGACCTACACAATCAGCCCTTCTTTCAACCTCTACACACCCATCCATCCCCAACCTTCTCCTAACATTATCTACCTTATTTTTGAACAAACGAGTCTCACTCAAGAAAACTAAAGATGCATCATATTTGGCCACCATTCCCTTCAAAATTCGAACTGTCTCAGGGTTGGCTAGCCCTCGATAGTTCCAACATAAGATCTTCATTGATCTCGGCGGGGCTGTCCAGCAGCCTCCACCGCTATAATCAAATTTGAAACCACCTCCTGCCTCACCTCAACATCACCAGCAGAACTACTCACACTTGCCTTAGCCTTCTTCTGAACCAGAGGGTTAATCGCCTCATTCCTCCCCTGCAACAGTCTCTTAGAACATCTTGTCTTAAAACTAGCAGCCATCACTGATTTCCCCCTATCAGCAGGGTGAATGAACCCTTTCTCACTCAAATCAACATTCCTTGACATACCAGCAGAATTATCAGAATCACCACCACTTTTCACAAAAAACTTTCTCCCAACCACAATAGACTCACAACCCTTCTTAAAATAAGATATCCCCGACCTTCTACTACCTTGACCATTATTCCTTTCCCTCTCATTAGCATATCTCAACCAGTCTCCAAACTGTAAGCTCCCTCTGTTCCCTTCAGTAACCACACAACACTCCTCCAATTTGTGTCCAATAACACCACAGCCAAAACAAAAATTAGGCAATCTCTCATATCTCACCATACACATCCTAGGCTTACCATCCCTCTGTTTACCCACAATAACACACCTCCTCAGCGGCTTTCTAATATCAAGTTCCACCCTAATTCGTAGGTAATTCTCTACCCCACCTTCATTCCCCCTTAAATCAACAGAAAGAGTAGAGCCGAACGAATCCCCAATAGTCTCACCCACCGCCAGATTCATACAACCCAAGGGAATATTAAAAACTCTAATCCATATGGGCAAAGGAAAAAAATCATACTCATTCGTGCTCAATGAACCATCAAATAACTTCAAAGCCAAGAGATCTCCATCAAACAGCCACGGGCACCTATTAAGAACTGATTCCAGATATTCCCTTTTTTTGAACTTAAACAGAAAAGTATTTGGACAGATTAAAGACCCCTCTTCCAACGGCGAATCCTTCCAAACCGCAAAAAACACCCTAATCAACTTATCACCCTCAACAATTTTACTCGAAAAGAGTTTCGCAACAATCCATCTGTCCGACCCAGAGAGATCAATATTTTCTTTAACAAAATTCTCCCCCAAATCGACCATCTCTTCCTCAGTAAAACTCAAATTCTCCATCAGATTCACAACCTCCTCCGCCATTAATCGATTACACTCCCAAAATTTCCTTCGACCAGACAAGAACCCTAGTCTGGAAAAAAACGTCGCACTACCAAAAACCCGATAACAACTTCACGACCAAGAGAAAGACATAAAAACCCTTTAACAATATCATAACTTAAAAAAGACCATTCGAAATACTTTTCAGCCAAAATAATATATAATTAATCCACCAATCATTGGACCATAAACGGTCAATGATAGAAACCTTAAACCATCCAAAATCATTGACCCATAAAACAAAAATAATCTGACCCAAGAATATTCCCCAATCATAGGCCCAGCATGACCCAATCATTCTCCCATACAGCGTCAACCCTTCCATCCGTCCGCCGCAATTATCATCAACCCTAAAATAAAATAACACCACGCTCCCCCAAAGTCTTACCCAACACGCGCCAATCATAAATTGCCAGCACATCATCTTCAACCTCCATCCTCTTCGCAAGAACAAAATCCAAAAGAACTCCGACAGAAACTCCCTTGCCAGCGGCGAAAAGGCAATAAAAAAACTAACCAAGAGTATCCGAAAAGGAAACCTCCTCATTCCAAACTCATTCCCCTCCATCTTCAAGCTCCACAGCCTCCTTCCTTCTCCCTTCCAAACAGAACACCATCCCCAGCCGTTCGCCATAAAACTTCTCCATTTCCATAACCACCAACACACCAATAAACCCAGAACAACAACACCGTCACCTTGACCATCACCACCCCTCTGTAACCCATCATTAATCCAACCTTCTTCTACCAGAAACCAACCCAAACCAATAACACCAAAACCAAAACCAAAACCAGAAAAATCTCCCAACCCCAAACCAATCTTTATCCATCCTCCGGAAGCACTGCCACGATCAAAAACCTGCAAAAAAGAAAAACAAGCACTTGAATAACACCTGCAAGTTCCACTGCTACTTCGTGCATCGTTCCAACCCTGACGGTGGAGGCGACACGGCGACTGGACACACAGCAACCCAAGAAACGGCCGAACAACCAAGTATGGTGAAAAGAAACCAAAAGATGGCGTGCGCAAACAGCCCAAGAAGACCCTTGAACCGCCGCAAAAGTTGAGAGAAAAATCAACTATATCCATTCGGCCTTCCCCAGTGGGCATTGTTTTTTTTTGAAATAAATCCACTCAATTAATTAGCCATAAATGGCCTCCAAAATAACGAGTTGATCTATACATTGCGGCATATCAAAAGAAAAAATAAAAGGGGTAACCAAAGATAAAGCCCATTTCGCGAGCTCATGAGCTACACGATTTGCCGAACGGCTTACATGTTGGACTTTAAAACAAGAGCTATTCGATTTTAACCAGAAAAAACCTCTCTAATATAAACCGCAGCCAAAGACCGGTCCAAATGCGCAGAATTTAGCTTGTTAATTACAACCATTGAATCCCCCTCTATGATCACATCCCTCCATCCATTGTCTGCTGCAAGTTTAATGCCAGTAGCAAACGCCACAGCTTCTGCCGGCTCTGCTGTGTGCGAACCATGTAAGGAAAAGGCAGTTCCATCCACCATCATTCCATATTCATTCCTTGCAATCACTCCAATAGCTGCCCTGCCAGAAGCTCCAATGAAGGCAGCGTCAACATTGATTTTAAAGACACCAGCCTCTGGACGAGACCAAGATTGAGCCCTGCTACATCGGACTGGATCACCTAATAGTTCCTGTGCCTGCAAAAAGTCTGAAGCCAACAATTGAGCATAATCAACAACCATCCTAGCAGAGAACATAACACCATTATGAATCCAATGGTTCCTTCTATTCCATAAATTCCAGAGCAGAATGACAAAGAAAGTAAATTTGGAAGAGTCTGTTGAACCAAGAACCAACTCCATCCATTCTTTACAGTCAGCAACCTGCCCCTGAGGGATAACATCAGAGAATCCACAAAGATCAAACACTTCCTCAGCCATACTACAATCCCTCATAACATGAACCAGAGTCTCCTCCTCCCTATTACACATTTTGCACAAACTATCTCCTAAACCTGCTGCTTTTAGCTTCTGAGTTGTAGGCAAAGCATTCTGCCCCAACCTCCATCCAAAAATCTTAATCTTAGGAAGGGTTTTCATTTTGCCCAAAGCTCTCCAGATAGGAGAAGGATCAGCTTCCACACTATTCTGCTCTTGTAACCATTTATGAGCCGACCTAGTTACATAGGATTTTGAATGGTGGTGCTCCCGTACCAAAATATTGGAACCATCAGCCGAAATAGGACACCTTAACACCTTAACCGCATCCTCAGGAGTTAAAATAGCATGAACCTTCCTTTCATCCCAATAATTACAACCTTCCATCATGAATTCACCACACTTCACAGGAATAGTTGCTGCCATATAATTTCTAGAAACATTAACAACCTTGTCACCTCCCCATCTATCAAGAAACATATTCACCTTACTACCAATTCCCACCCTCCAGAAAAAACCCCCCTTCAGTATCTCCTTAGCCTTAAACACACTCCTCTAAATAAAGGATGGTTTATCCCCAAGCTTAGCTTCCAACACATTACCATCAACAAAATACTTAGCCGAGAGAACCTTGTAACAAAGGGAATTAGGATTCTCAATCAGTCTCCACACCTGTTTCCCTAATAGAGCCACATTAAACAACTTCAAATCTCTTAGGCCTAGACCCTCATCCTTCTTAGGTCTACAAAGTTTCTTCCATGCAACATGAGCCCATCCCCTAACTCCAACCTTCCCTGACCACCAAAAGGTTCTCATGGAATTGACAATAGGGTCAACAATACAGTCAGGGAGTAAAAAACACATCATTGCATAAGTAGGCAGTGCCTGAGCCACTGACTTCAACAACACCTCTCTACCTCCAAAAGACAAAAGATTCTTTGTCCAACTACCCACCTTTTATCCATATTTTCTCTCAGAAAGCCTAAGGAAACAGTCTTGTTTTTCCCCACCACAAGAGGGAGACCTAGATAAATACCCATATCTTCCTCCTCCCTGACATTTAAGATTTGCATCAACCTTTGCTTACTAGCAATTGACATCCCATTACTAAAAAAGACATAAGACTTATCCAAATTTACTCTTTGCCCAGAAGAAGCTTCATACAAGGACAAGGATTCCATTAAACAACTAGCCTCAACATGGGAATTCTTAATAAAAAACAGGCAGTCATCAGCATACAACAAATGGTTCACTTTAGGTCCATGCGTACTAGCTCTCACCCCCCTAAACTTCCCCTCATTTTGCCTCTTCAAAAGTAAGGCAGACAAGCCCTGGGTACAGAACAAGAATAAAAAGGGAGATAAAGGGTCCCCCTGCCTAAGCCCTCTACTAGGAGTAAAAAACTCAGAAATATTCTCATTCAACCGAAAGCAATAAGACACAGAATTCACACAGGACATCACTAATTTAATCCAGCTCGAAGCAAATCCTAACTTCTCCATGACAGCAGCCAAAAAACCCCATTCTACCCTATCATAGGCCTTTTCCATGTCCAACTTTAAAGCAGCTCCCTTATTAGGTCCATTCCTAGCACTCTTTAAAAAATGAACCAACTCATGTGCCACAATGAAATTATCTGAAATAAGTCTACCAGGAACAAAAGCACACTGATTTTGAGCAATGCAAGTAGACATCATAGGTTTAAGTCTACTCACAATAACCTTAGAGCAAGTCTTATAGATCACAGAACAAACACTAATAGGCCTAAAATTCTTAAGAAGGGTAGGGTTATCTACTTTAGGAATAAGAACAATAACAATTTTGTTAACCTCAGCCATATCAATAACACCATTAAGAAAATCCAAACAAAGGTTAACAAAATCAGATCCTATAATATGCCAAAAAGTTCTGAAAAAAGAAGAAGGCGTACCATCTAATCCAGGGGCTTTGTTGGGATGAATATGAAGGAATGCATCTTTTACTTCCTCCACCGTGAATCCGGCACAGAGCTTGGTGTTCATCTCATGTGTTATGCAAGTCTCGATAGCATCTAGGATCTCGGTCGAGAGAGAGCTCCCATTGGATGAATAAAGATTGCCAAAGAAATTCCAAGCCACCTCAAAAACACACCCCAAACCCTCCTGCCACACCCCCTGGTCATCAAAGACTCCCCTAATAAAATTCTTCTTCCTTCTAATATTGGCCCTAGCATGAAAAAAACTAGTATTTCTATCTCCTTCCCTCAGCCATTGAACCCTCGATCTCTGCCTCCAATACAATTCATTCTTATCCAAAATAACCTTTAATTCTGCCTTAACCTCCTTCAATTCCCTCAAGTCAGCCTCAGTAGAATGGCTCCCCATAATGTCCTCAACTCTCTTTTCCAAGAACCTCCTCCTTCCCTGATCATTCCTCCTCCTTTTCCTCTGCCAATCACCTAAACAGACCCCAACAGACTGCAGTTTTTTCAGAGGGTTACCACAAACCTCCCAAGCTTTCTTAACCAACTCCCCACACTCATCCTCTTTAGACCAGCAAACATCAAACCTAAAATAATCCCTATTTCCACCATTAAAATTTCCTGCTGCCTCAGTATCCAGAACAATAAAACAATGGTCTAATCCAAAAGTAAACTCCGAGAACACCTCACACTGTCCATATTTCCTCAACCAGGGAATATTTGCCACAAAACGATCCAATCTTTCCCTAATAATATTCGGAACCTCATCCCCTTTTTGCCATGTAAACCAGCCCTTCTTTGGTCTAATATCCCACAAACCATTCCTAACTAAGGCATCTTTAAAACTGTCCATTTCCACCCTTGGTTTCCTCCTCCCTCCCTCCTTTTCATTTAGGCTCAGTATATCATTCATATCACCTCCAATTAGCCAAGGTAAAGAGGATTGATCCTTCAGTCTATCCAATAAAAACTAATCCTCATCTTTCCTCCTTCTATCAGAGGTCCCATAAAACCCTATGAACCTAAACAACTCAGCATTCACATTAACCTCCACATCAATATGCTTCTTCGAAAAGGACAACAACTTTACCTTAACAGGATTTTTCCACAACAACATTAAACCAACACATTCAACCCCTCTCTCAACCTCCAGACAACCATCCATCCTCAGCCTTCTCCTTATATTATCAACCTTATTTTTATATAACCGAGTCTCACTAAGAAAAACTAAATCTGCATCATTTTTGGCCACTAAGCCCTTCAAAATACAAACTGTCTCAGGGTTGGCCAGCCCTCGACAGTTCCAGCATAAGGTTTTCATTGTTCTCGGCGGGGCTGACCAGCAGCCTCCACCGCTACAATCACATTTGATACCACTTCCTGACCCACCTCTTCATCCCCAGCAGAACTACTTATACTTGCCTTAGCCTTCTTCTGAACCAAAGGAGTTATAGCCTCCATCCTCCCCTACAACAATCTCTTAGAACTCCTAGTCTTAAAATTTGCAAACACCACTGCCTTTCCTCTTTCAGCAGGGTGAACAAAACCCTTCTCACTTGAATCAACATTCCCTGATCCAGTAGAATTTTTAGGTTCCCCTCCACTCTTCACAAACTTCTTCCTTCCCACCACATTAGACACACAACCCTTCTTAAAATAAGATATCCCCGATCTTCTACTTACTTGCCCATTACTCCTCTCCCTTTCATTTGCATACCTCAACCAATCTCCAAACTGAAGATTCCCTCTGTTCCCCTCAGTAATTACATAACAATCCTCCAAACTATGACCAATAATACCACAACCGAAGCAGAAATTTGGCAACCTCTCATATCTTACCATATATAATCTTGGCTTCCCATCCCTCTGTTTCCCCACAATCACACATCTCCTTAAAGGTTTTCTAATATCCAATTCCACCTTGATACGCAAATAATTTTCCAAACCCCCTTCATTCCCCCTTAAATCCACAGCCAAAGTAGACCCGAATGAGTCCCCAATATTCTCTCCCACCGTCAGATTCATACAACCCAAAGGAATATTAAAAACTCTAATCCAAATAGGTAATGGATAGAAATCATACTCATTCATGCTCAAAGAACCATCGAATAGCTTCAGCGCCAGCAGATCCCCATCAAATAGCCACGGACACCTATTCAGAACCGATTCGAGAAATACCCTCTTTTTAAACTTAAACAGAAATGTATTCGGTCCAATAATACTCGCATCCTCCAACGGCGAGTCCTTCCAGACAACAAAAAACACTCGGATTAACTTATCTCCATCCACCATTTTATTCGAGAAAATCTTCCCCACAATCCATCTGTCCGACCCAACAAACTCATTATTTTCTTTCATAAAATTCTCACCCAGATCGACCATTTCTTCCTCTGTAAAGCTTAAATTTTCCATCAAATTAACAACCTCCTCTGCCATAGATCTCCTATATTCCCTGAAACAAGTCCCCCTTTCCGAAAACCCTAATCGGATAAACAGATCACGGCACACACAGAAAACTTCGATTATTATTTGCAAAATAATTAAAAGACTCTTCGATCCTTTAAAAATTTTAAAAACTACAAAGATGCCATTCGAACAGCCTTTAATAACAAAATAACCGACTCTGATTCCCCCATCATTGGCCCATAAAAACAAAATAATAGGGTCCTGACAACAAAACCAATCATTGGCCCATAATATCTCAATGATTACCCCATGCAACGTATATCCCTCTGCCCTACCGCCGCAATCTGATAAACTCCTAAAATAAAAGAAAACCACGCGCTGCTTATAATCATCAACCCACGCTCCAATAATCAACATCCAGCACATCATCTTCAACCTTTGTTCAAAATCCAAATAAACAATCCATCTCACTGGCGATAATCCTGCCGTATCCCAGCCACCATAAACCACTTTACTAACACTTCCCGGCCACCGTACAACACTCCACCAAACTAAACCCTCCTCAATACATCCTTCCGTAACCCCATGATAACCAATCCGAACCAAAAACAGTCCCCTCCTTCTCCATTTCCACCACCAAAACCTAATAACCCCGAAACCCAGAAGCCACAAACAAACACCCTTCTCCATCTCTATACCAGAACAAGAGATTCTCACGACTCCAAAAACCATAATGCAAACAGACCTCTGTAAACACAACACCCCAGCCACCATACCAGTACTACATCCATCCACACCACCACAAGCACTAACAGACCCAGAAACAATCCTTATCCAAACCATTACACCCAGAAAGTCCAAAGAAAACCATCCCCAGCCAGAACCAGAACCAACCCCAGCACCAAAACCCGAAACCCCACCAGAACCAGAACCACCACCGCCTCCAAAACCAATCTTTATCCATCCTCTGAGAGCCCTTCCAGGATCAAAAACCTGAAAAAAGAGAAACAAGAACATGAACAACACCTACAAGTTCCACCGCTGCTCCGTGTGTCGTCCCAAACCTGACGGTGAAGGCGACACGACAACCTATGATGAACTAGACTCTCCTCACCACGGCCAAACAGCGACCGAACACACCAAGACCCAATAACAAGCCGAAAAACCCCGGACGTCCAAGGAGGCGAAAACCTCAAACCAACGAAAAGGTTGAGAGAAAAATCGCCTTGTACGGACAGTCCCATTCAAAGTAACTCCTTCCCCAATAGACATTGATATGTCTGAAATGGGGACACTTTTTTTCTCCGCCACCATGGTGTGCGAGCGATGGCCCGAGCAGCACCCCCTGTGTGCGATACTTGCCGTCCACTCGTCGGGAAGGAAAGGCAACGTTGCTGCACTACCATAGACCCTCCGCCCTTACGAATAAGCACCTCGTCGGGCTTTCTAGCCCCATAATCGGACCCCTCGTCCATGAACTCAGCCCCGATGGGCACCCAACCAACCATAACGGAACCACCATAGGCTCTCCTCCTGGAGTCTTCTCGGCCATCCAAGGCCCTCCCTTGGAAAAAATACATCGAAGAGGGGGAAAAAGGAGAAATATCCATACACCGGAGGTAACCTCTATGACCACGAACCGCTACCAATGCTCGACGGTGGAGGTGTCCGAGAAGACACCGACCACCACAAGGTGGCCACTGTTCCAAACCCCCTAAAGAGCATAAAAAACACCCTGGAAATGCTACCAGAAGACATTGTCGTGCTTGAAACGGGGACATTTTTTTTCTAGAGAGAAGTCAGAGAATTTTCTCACACTAGAATTCTCTTCCTCCTAGTAGACATTGCTATGTCTGAAACGGGGACACTTCCGCAAACAGTCCGATGAAGGCCGATTCACTCGCACCAAAGGGCCCAATTCACCCCGACGGTGTGCGGGGCTTCCGCACCCATGTGCCTAGATCCCCCGATGGTGACCGGGTCTCTCGCACCAAAGGGCCCAGTTCACCCCGATGGTGTGTGAGACTCCCACAACCATGTGCCTTGGTTCCCCGATGGTGGCCGAGTCCCTCGCACCCATGGTCTAGGTTTACCCCGATGGTGTGCGGTACTTCCGCACCCGTGTGCCTTGATCCCCCGATGGTGACTGAGTCCCTCACACCCATGGTCTGGGTTCACCCCGATGGTGTGCGGTACTTCCGCACCCGTGTGCCTTGTTCCCTCGGCGGTGGTCGACTCCCTCACACCAATGGTCCGGGTTCACCCCGATGGTGTGCGGTACTTCCGCAACCATGTGCCTTGGTCCACCGATGGTGACCGAGTCCCTCGCACCCATGGTCCGGGTTCACCCCGGTGGTGTGCGGTACTTCTGTACCCGTGTGCCTTGGTCCCCCAATGGTGACCGAGTCCCTCGCACCCATGGTCCGGGTTCACCCCGATGGTGTGCGGTACTCCTGCACCCGTGTGACTTGTTCCCTCGGCGGTGGCTGAGTCCCTCGCACCCATGGTCCGGGTTCACCCCGATGGTGTGCAGTATTTCCGCACCCATGTGCCCTGGTCCCCCGATGGTGCCCGAGTCCCTCGCACCCATGGTCCTGGTCCACCCCGATGGTGACCGAGTCCCTCGCACCCATGTGCCTTGTTCACTCGATGTTGTGCAAGGCCTCCGCACCCATGGTCCGGGTTCACCACGATGGTGTGCGGTACTTCTGCACTCTTGTGCCTTTGGCCCCCAATGGTGACCAAGTCCCTCGCACCCATGTTCCGGGTTCACCCCGATGGTGTGTGGTACTTCCGCACCCATGTGCCTTGGTCCCCCGATGTTGTTACCGAGTCCCTCGCACCCATGTGCCTTGTTCCCTCGATGGTGTGCGAGTCCTCCGCACCCATGGTCCGGGTTCACCCCGATGGTGTGCGGTACTTCCGCACCCATATGCCTTGGGCCCCCGATGGTAACCGAGTCCCTTGCACCCATGGTCCGGGTTCACCCCAATGGTGTGCGGTACTTCCGCACCCATGTGCCTTTGTCCCTCATTTTTACCGAGTCTCTCGCACCGAAGGGCCCAGTTCACCCCGATGGTTTGCGAGCATCCCGCACCCAAGTGCCTTGTTCCATCGACAGTGACCGAGTCTCTCACACCGGTGTTCTACTATTTTTGATTGTGGAAAAAGACTCTTTTCCCCCTAAGCAAGGCAAGCGATGCAAGTGTTTATTTCATCTTTATCGATGTTTCAAAGTTTACTGAGAGTTGGACGGACGATCACGATTTTAGGCACAACGGGTATCGATCGTATAAGCTATTCATCGATCCAACTAATAACCCGGCCTAGACATTAATAATATCTTTGATTTTCCCCTATGTTGGAGAGGGGAGGGGAGGGACGGAGTTGGGGAGTGTCGATTTTTATAAATTTAGCATCGCCGGAATTTCGCCGGAAATTGGCAGGAGCACTGCAGGGAACCTTACTGGCGGTGGAGGGGTTCTCCGTTCATAGGGACTTGGCCTAGGGCGGTACCCTAAAATTTTCATTACAAAACCCAGAATGCCTCGAGGAAACCCACCAACGCTTCCATCCCTAAAGAGCTAAAAAAACACTCCCACAATGCTCCCAGTAGACATTGCTATGGCTGAAATGGGGACACTTCCGCAAACAGCCCGATGGTGGCCAATTCACTCGCACCAAAGGGCCCAATTCACCCCGATGGTGTGCGGGGCTTCCGCACCCATGTGCCCAGATCCCCCGATGGTGACCGGGTCTCTCGCACCAAAGGGCCCAATTCACCCCGATGGTGTGCGAGACTCCCACAACCATGTGCCTTTTTCACCCCGATGGTGACCGAGGCTTCCGCACCCATGTGCCTTGGTCCCCTGATAGTGACCGAGTCCCTCGCACCCATGGGCCAAGTTCACCCAGATGGTGACCGAGGCTTCCGCACCCATGTGCCTTAGTCCCCCGAAGGTGACCGAGTCCCTCGGACACATGGTCCGGGTTCACCCCGATGGTGACCGAGGCTTCCGCACCCATGTGCCAAGTTCACCCCGATGGTGACCGAGGCTCCCGCACCCATGTGCCTTGGTCCCCAGATGGTGACCGAGTCCCTCGCACCTATGGTCTTGGTTCACCCCATGGTGTGCGGTACTTCCGCACCCATGTGCCTTGGTCCCCCGATGGTGACCGAGTCCCTCGCACCCATGGTCCGGGTTCACCCCGATGGTGTGCGGTACTTTTGCACCCATGTGCCTCAGTCCCCCGATGGTGACCAAGTCCCTCGCACCCATGGTCCGGGTTCACCCCGATGGTTACCGAGGCTTCCGCACCCATGTGCCTTGTTCCCCCGATGGTGACCGAGTCCCTCGCACCCATTGTCCGGGTTCACCCCGATGGTGTGCGGTACTTCCGCACCCATGTGCCTTTGTCCCCCGATGGTGACCGAGTCCCTCGCACCTATCGCGTGTCAAAAGTGTGCGTTTAGTGCAAGTGGACACATCACAAGTAATAAGTGATAAGTATTTATCGAGTTATCATATCCTCAGGGACCGGTTTACTTAATATGCTTTCTTTATCTTCTTGCTCTGTAGAAAAATAAAAACACAAGTGAATGGGTATGATTTATTAAACTAAAATAATAGAATAAAAATAAAAGGGTCGAAATATCAGAGAGAAAGATGGGCCAGGATCCAGTTGTATTGTATTGTGGACTTGATTGACTTGTCTTTATCCAATGCAATCGCATATCTCTGCCTCGGCAGCACTGCAGTTTACTGCCTGGGCAACGATAACACTGTCCGCCGCGGCAATCCCTTGCTCGTGGGCAGACTTTACCAAAGTTCGGAAAAGTGTCCTTGAATGACTCCGCTTATCCCTAAGTCAGAGTGCTGTTGATGACTAGTCCTTGATGATACCTCCCGGCGTGAACCAATTATACTCACCAACCAATCTCACACTTCTTTTTGCTGCTGAAACTCTTAACCTATCCCTAGGCCGAGTTAGTATTTCGCGATTGAAACACCGTACTTACCCCTTTCGTGAATCTAGCTCTCCCGAGCCTAGATAAATGGATTACTTACAAATTTCCCTCCCGGGCTTGAATGCAAGAACAAGGAGTAACAAAGGATAAGCAAACCTTGATAATCTTTATTGCATTGAATGAAAGATAAAGTACAATCTCCTCTCACAAATACTCCACAACCTTCACCTAAACCCTATGAAGGTTTTAGAACATGATGGAGAGGAAAGAAACAAGAGTAGAAGTCGGCTCTCCCTAGGTATTTCGATGTCTATTACATTGGGTGGCTAGGTCTTTATATAGGCTAGACCTAGGGCAAACCTTTCCTAAGTAGAATACAACTTGGAGTAGGGAACAAGTCAAGTACATAATAATAATATATTTCCAAGTTTGAATTCGGCTAAGGGGGCTTTCCCGCGTGGTCTTCCTTTGGGCTTTTCCTTATGCTAGCCAGCTCCGAATCATGGGCTTCAAGTCCATACACGTTCCTTGGATTTTTGTCTTTCCATCGCCTATCACTTTGCTTCCTGTCTTCCTGCTATTGCCTCGGCATCAGGTCCTGCCTCGGCCCTGTCTCTGCCGCGGCCCTGGTTCTCCTGCACAGATATGAAAACGTAGTAAAACGTACCTTTTTCTATAAATAGTATCTATTTAAGTATAACTTCTAAATATATCACATTAAGCATATGCATTGGTTCAAGTGGGTGAATACTTGGTGATAAATGCCGATAAAAGGAGTAGAAAGTGATAGTGTGTTGAGCACTTATCAGTGTTGCCTGGACAGGTTCTGCTTGTGTTATCTGCATGACTTTGTGGCAGAATTCCCTGGTCCATCCTCTTCTTGGAGGTGTGTATTCATCGGTTTCTTCAATAGGCACACCTGCAGAAACACATAAACCAGTAATCAAGCAAGGGAAATACAATGGTCCTCGATCTTTCTTACCGCACTCATGAATCTCTCGTAGGATAATTTCTCCAACGTTAATGGTCCTTTTGTTGATGATGGATTGGATAAGCACCAATCTCTTGTGATCCACCGTGCTATTATGTGATGTTGGGATGAGGCGTCGTTTGACGAAGGTGTTCCACATCTTGGCCTCCGGCTTCAAACTTTGTCTTGTTACGGAACCCCGATTGGTACCGGTTTCTCATGGAGTGTTTGCGTAACAAAGATCGTCTTTGATCAGTTCATAGTCCTCGGCAGAGATATCTTCGAAGAAGTCCGCATGGAGATCGCTGGCCGGGGTGAGGCCAAAGAAGCTGTTGATTGTTTCGGCATCGAGATGCACTGGCTTGCCGCGACAGTGAACAAAGAGAGAGTCTTTGCTGGGCCCATGAGCATAGAACTCCCGTACTATTGTGGCGTTTGCCTGGGAAGGTTGCAAACAGAATACTTCCCAATTTTGGTACTTGATTCTGTCGAACAAGTAGTGTTCGATACCATAATTCTCTTCGTCCGCGTGCTGGAACCCTTGTTCTTCCCAAAGTTGCCTCGCGATGAAGGATCGATTGAATCGATCATCAACGTTGGCTGGGGCGAATCTTTTGTAGGTTGCCATCAAGAAAGAGAGAATTTAGTTCTTGGAGGTTTTCTTGAAGAGAAACTGGAAAATCAGAAGGGATTAATATGCAGAGAGTAATTGAGAGAGGGATTGTTAAGAATACTAAAGAAAGCAAGAAAGTAAGAGTGAATAGTTCAAGAGGAAGGAGTTTCTTATATAGGCCTCGGCCTTGTGACCGTTGAGACCACTAGCCGTTGTAACCGTTTCCTTTTCTGTCGCGACAGGGATCTCGACAGACTAAAATAATTGAATAAAAATAAAAGGGTCGAAATATCAAGGAGAAAGATTGGCCAGGATCCAGTTGTATTGTATTGTGGACTTGATTGACTTGTCTTTATCCAATGCAATCGCATATCTCTGCCTCGGCAGCACTGCAGTTTACTGCCTGGGCAGACTTTACAAAGGTTCGGCAAAGTGTCCTTGAATGACTCCGCTTATCCCTAAGTCAGAGTGCTGTTGATGACTAGTCCTTGATGATACCTCCCGGCGTGAACCAATTATACTCACCAATCAATCTCACACTTCTTTTAGCCGCTGAAACTCTTAACCTATCCCTAGGCCGAGTTAGTATTTCGCGATTGAAACACCGTACTTACCCCTTTCGTGAATCTAGCTCTCCCAAGCCTAGATAAATGGATTACTTACAAATTTCCCTCCCGGGCTTGAATGCAAGAACAACGAATAACAAAGGATAAGCAAACCTTGATAATCTTTATTGCATTGAATAAAAGATAAA
>JAUCBN010000057.1:8417500-8420000 GCA_035048815.1 Abelmoschus esculentus | reverse complement strand
TGGTGCCGAGGGGCTTCTCTCGGACAACCTCGGCCCAAGTGGTGCCGAGGGGATTGGATCGGACAACCTCGATCCCAATGGTGCCGAGGGGCTTGGCTCGGACAACCTCGGCTTTGATGGTGCCGAGGGGCTTCGCTCAGACAACCTCGGCCCAAGTGGTGTCTAGGGGCTTGGCTCGGACAACCTCTGTCTCGATGGTGCCGAGGGGCTTGGCTCGGACAACCTCGGCCTCGATGGTGCCGAGGGGCTTGTCTTGGACAACCTCAGCCTCGATGGTGCCGAGGGATTTGGCCCTCGTGGGCTTGACCCCTTGGGTGCGGAGTGATGCATTCTCCAAGTATGCGGGTTGGCTAAGAGTTTGGGCGGGTTTTACCCCTTGGTGCCCGGAAAGTTTGGGCTCAAAATAGTAGTCCGTGACATTCTCCCCCACTGGTTCTAGCGACGTCCTCGTCGCTTGTCCAATGTGATATCGGCTTACTTGAATTTTCAATTGCCAAATTTTCTCGGCTAATTCCCAACTTCCTTTGTTATTTGGAAGTCCTTCCCACAAGATGAGGTATTCATGCCTTGGTTTTTATCCCGGTCTTCGAATCACCCGTTCTGCTTGTATGTCCCAAGCTATGTTCTCGTAAGAGATTTTCACTCCAACTTGTGTTTGGTGTGTTTTGACTTGGTATGGGTGTGATTTATTCTTTTGGAAGGATTTTAGTGAACTCACATGGAATACCGGATGAGCTTGAATTGTTGTGGGTAAATCTAGATGATAAGTTCTGTTTCCCACTCATTTTAAGACTTTGAATGGGCCCTCGTATCTCTGCACAAGCTTCTTGTGCGCGGTGGGATTTTGTAGGATCCCAGTCAACTTGGCAAGGACTAAGTCCCCAGCTTGATAGCTGATTTCCCTCCGCTTTGTGTTTGCCCATCTCTTTGTCTGCTCCTTCCCCTTTGTCCCAGATTTGTGAGTTATTTGCTTTGGTTCGTCATGCTTGTTTGTATGTACGTTGAGCGGGGAAGATTGATCGGGAATTGTCGATGATGGTAACAATTCCTTGGAGTCCTTTATTGTGATTTGTGGGACTGTTTGTGGCACAAGTTTCAACTTGTGATCGACTTCTTCTTCCCGTATAGAAATTTTGGGTGACTTGAGGGATGTCTCGTCTTGGAGTCCAATTATGACTTGTCCCACTTCTAACGAAACTTTCTTTGGTTCGATTGGGTCATCATGTATCAGTGTTGTGACGGATGGTTGTGCTTTATCGTCTACCTTTTTGCTAAATTGGATAGCTGACATTACTTTTCCTTTAACCCCAAGCATTCTTTTTGCCGGTACCAAGCAAGGGTGTTGAGGGTCAAGTATGTGTAAACAACTTGCAAACGGGACGGGCACGACCCTAATTCGATCAAGGAAATCAATCCCGATCACAAAGTTAAAATCATCGGTATTACACTTATTGATTCCTTGCCAGACCAATGGCCGATCTTGAGATGGACTCCTTTTGCTAATCCCACGATTGGTGTGTCCTTGGAATTAATGGTTTTAACGAACCCATTGGCCTTTTGAACATGAAGGTCAAGCTTCTCAGCAGTTTGTTTTGACATAAACAAGTCGGATGCACCAGTGTCTACTAAGGCATTCAATCTTCTGCTTGCCACAACGACATCTACGTACATCAAACCTTTCTTGAACTTTTCCTTATTTTCCATGGAGCTAAGGATAGAGTTCAAGTTGACAATTTCCTCTTCACATTCATCCTCTTGAATGGCTGCAGCTTTTTCGAGTTGTGGACAATCTCTTTTCATGTGATTGCCTCCACAATTGTAACAACTAAAGTTGTTATTCTTTTCCCACGGCTTACGAAGTTTAACATCTTCGCTGGTTTGCGCCTTGGACCCTTCAGTGGTGTACATGTCCTGTCCCTTTCCGCCATTACTTTTATGTCTTGGCTTATCGGACTTCTCAAATTCAAATTCTGCAAGAGAGTCAGCTACGTCCATTGCCTTGGACAAATTTTGGACCCCCATTCGGTGCAATTCCATTTTTGCCCAACGTTGCAAACCGTTTTTGAAAGAAAAGAGGGCATCGGTTTCGCTCATGTTATGAATTTGAAGCCTGATTTCGGTGAATTTGTTGACTTATTCACGGATTGACCCGTCATGCTTCAGTTGATGAAGTTTTTCTCGGGCTTCTTTTTGTGCATTCTTCGGGTAAAAATGCTCTTTGAATTCATCTTGGAATTCTTTCCAAGTTTTAGTTGGGATTTGACCGTCCTTTGATTGGGAACACTTATGTCGCCACCATAAAAGTGCGACGTCTACTAAGTAGACAGAAGCAGTATTCACTTTTGTGTTCTCATCTTCGATGCCTGTGAGTCGGAAATACTGTTCCAAACTCCACACGAAGTTGTCCACTTCCTGAGCGTCCCTTGCTCCTTTGAACTCCTTCGGTTTTGGCACATCAATCCTGGGTTTAGTCATTGTTGCTTCTCCCATCATATTGGTT
>JAUCBN010000057.1:8392500-8412500 GCA_035048815.1 Abelmoschus esculentus | reverse complement strand
CGCCCTAGTCGCGTCTTCATGGAATTGTTGGTGTTCTTCTTTGCACTCCCAACTTGCTTCCATTTCGGTTTAGACGTGATCTTAGGATCCACCTTTCCCCTTGGTGGTAGCCTCCTTCGCAACTTTGGAGGTTTAACATTCTTGAATTCTTCAAGCTCCTCCATTCTAAGTGATGAGATCAGTTTAGAATTTGGCTTGGTGGCCCTAATGGTTGGCACCACACAAGCTTGATGAACATCCGTGATGCACAGAGAGTTAGCATATGTCATCGGAATGGCTTTAGCCTTGTCGAAGAAATCAACACCTAGGACGAGCTTGTAGTCGTCCATCGAGGCTACGTTAAAGTCTAGGTGGCCAGACCATGTCCCTACCTTGGTCTTAACCCTATGTGCGATGCCTTGGATGGGTAGTGCGGTGGAATTAATCGCCTTGATGGATCCTCCACCTTTGGTGGTCTTAAGACCAAGCCTCTTTGCTTCATCAAGAGAAACAAAGTTATGGGACGCACCTGTGTCAAGCATTGCCTTTGATGTTTTTCCGTTGATTGTGACGTCCACATATAGCAACCCCTTGGCATTGGTCTTCGGGGTGGATTGCATTACGTTGAGCAATTGCATGGCTCCCATCTGTGCCTCGGTCTCAAACTCCTCGGCATCACTCTCTTCACGATGCTTGGCTAGGAGAGAGCTAAGTGCTTGTCGTTGTGGGCATTCTCTGACCCAATGATCACCATCACAAATGAAACACTTACTTGGTGGTGATCTTTTGGTGCCTCGAGCTTCTTGGAATTTATCCTTGGCCTTACCTTTCCATGAGGACGAGTCCTTGGGTTTGCTTGAGTGATCCTCATGGTGGCCGTCTTTATGAGGGCTCCTGTCTCTCCAACCCACAGCTTGGACGCTCTTCGAATCCCTCGGCTTAGGTGTGGGCTCCTTGTGGCTAGAGTGCTCAATCAAGCTTTCGGCTACAGCTATGGCATCGGCAAGGGTTTGTACTCCCCGACGCTTTAGCTCGGTCTTTGCCCATGATTGAAGCCCATCCATGAAGTTAAAGAGCGAGTCTTTCTCGGAGAGATCGGGGATCTCGAGCACTAAGTTGGTGAACTCCTTGACGTAGTCATGGATGCTCCCCGATTGCTTGAGCCTTCGCAAACGAGCTCGGGCCTCATCTTCGGCATTCTCCGGATAGAATTGTCATTTAAGCTCTCGTTTAAAATCATAAAAGGTGGCGATGGTGCACGTACCTTTTCCAATGTCTAAACGCCTTCTCCTCCACCAAAGAATGGCGGTGTCGGTGAGGTATAATGTCGCAGTTTGAACCTTAGTTGCCTCGTCCATGATTCCGGCAACATAAAGGTATTGCTCTAGCCCCCACAAGAAGTTGTCTACTTCTTTGGCGTTGCGTGTTCCTGAGAAAGTTTTTGGCTTGGGCACTTCGACCCTTTTAGGCTCTCATAAGTGGTGCTTGGCCCGGCGGCCATCGCACGTTTGCACAATGCTACATCGCCTTGTAGGGCCTCGACTTTACCACGCATGTTGTCTAGCTCTTGTTCAAGAGAAGAACGTACCTTCGAGAGCTCATCCATGAGAAGGTCGCGAACATTGCCTATCTCCGCGAGCATGGTTTTCTCTAACTTGAGCATCATGGCCCGCATGGCCGTGTGGACCTCGGCATCCTCCGCCTCAAGGCCTTCAACTCTTTCTTGAAGGTCGTCCACTTGGGAACTCATGCCCCCAACGCTTTCCTCCACGCGAGTTAAGCGCGACTCCATGCTAGAGATAACGTCCTTTGACTTGGCTTGTGGCTTTGCCATCGTGGGATCATGCTCCTCCTCACGCCCTCGTTGTTCTTGAGTGACTTCTGCCTCGGTCGAGCTAACAACCTGAGTCTTCCCGGTCTTGGCCATGTCCTAAGTGTGATCGAACACGCTCTGGTACCAACTGTCACAGACTTAATTTCACTCAAACTAATCCGTGCGGCGCTAACACTCCCGAGCTATGTTAGCAAGCCTTATTTCCACGCAACCTTGTGGCTAAGCAAAGAAAGACAAGAGAAGGCAAAGGAGTTTGATGGAAAGCTTTTGTATTAAGCTTAAGGGAATGCTTATAAGAGAGCTCAACTTCTCAAGTTGTTGGTTTACAAATGAGGTGGGTGGTCCTATTTATAGGCCCCCAAGTCCCTAATGGACGGCTAAGATCATTTTGATCTGACGGTTAATATTTTGCCTCCATAAAAATATCTACAATAACCTATACTAATCTAGAGACATCTACATGTATCTATATATGTCTACAATTATCCATAATATTCTAGAGAACTCTAGAGATATCTGGAGTAGTCTCTATCTTTCCAGAGTCTTCCAAGGTCTTCTTCAACATTCTAGATCCTTCTAGAATGTTCTAGATGCTTTTAGCATCTTCTTCGTCCTTCTAAAATGTTCTAGAACCTTCGAGAATTATCTAGAGTCTTCTAGAATCTTCTCAAACCTTCTAGAAGTGTCTAGATCTCGATAGAACCTCCTAGAACATTCTAGAATGTGATGGAATCCTTGAGATGGATATAGGTCGTTCTAGGTAATTCTGGAAGCTTCCTTGGTGCATGGATTCCTCAAGAATGCCCAAGGATGATTTATTAACCTCATTGTTTCTGGCGGGTCGTGACAGTAGGCCTGCTTTGAACACTCTAATTTCTTCAAAGTAACAGCGCCGGAGGAACGACCCGGACAATTAAGGCCAGAAGCGCATCGCCGGTAGTAGGGACGAGCAGACCGGTGCTCACCGTGAGGCGGACCGGCCGACCCACCCCTAGGTCCAACTACGAGCTTTTAAACTGCAACAACTTAAATATACGCTATGGGAGCTAGAATTACCGCGGCTGCTGGCACCAGACTTGCCCTCCAATGGATCCTCGTTAAGGGATTTAGATTGTACTCATTGCAATTACCAGACTCGTAGAGCCCGGTATTGTTATTTATTTTCACTACCTCCTCGTGTTAGGATTGGGTAATTTGCGCGCCTGCTACCTTCCTTGGATGTGGTAGCCGTTTCTCAGGCTCCCTCTCCGGAATCGAACCCTAATTCTCCGTCACCCGTCACCACCATAGTAGGCCACTATCCTACCATCGAAAGTTGATAGGGCAAAAATTTGAATGATGCGTCGCCGGCACGATGGTCGTGCAATCCGTCGAGTTATCATGAATCATCAGAGCAACGGGCAGAGCCCGCGTCGACCTTTTATCTAATAAATGCATCCTGTAATACCCTAAACATAGCCTAGGAGTTAAGGACTAAATTAATGTAATTAGGGCCTAATAAAATCCTAAAATTAGGGACTAAATTGAATGAAATTGAAAATTAGAGGCCAAATTGAAAAAGGACCAAAAAGTGAAAATTCAAGAAAAGAGAGATTACATGTAAATTTTCAAGGAATTGGAGGCCATGGACACATGTCAAGACCGCCTTTGACCAGCCACCATGGCTTATAATTAGGTGGATTATGTTTGATTTAAATAAATAAATGGAAAATAGGAAAAATAGGAAAATAAGGATAGTGGGAGAGAGAAAAGTCTTACAAATCATCTTCCTCCTCCATCTTCTTTCTTCTTGGCCGGCCATGGGAGACTTTAAGAGAGAAAAAAATTCTCTCATCTTGCATGTGAGTTTTTAAGAGGGATTTTGAAGGATTGAAGCTAGATTCTTGAGTTAGGAAGGTTCCTAAGCAAGGTAAGGTATTTTTCTTCTTGAAAACTTGGTTAAAATTGAAGTTAGGTGTTGTTAGCTTGAATTCCATGGCTGAAAATTTAGTATGTTGCTTATAGTTAGTTTATTTTTAAGTTAGAACTTGAATGGAGGTTGCTGGAAATTGGTATTGTTGTGATTGGTTGAGACTTTAAGCTTGAGGATTTAATTGCATGAATTTGAAAGTTGTAGGGACTGTTTTGTGGTTAAATTTATGAAGGATTTTGATGTTAGGATGCTTAAAATGGTCTTATGTGGACTGATTTGAAGTAGAATGAAGCATGAGAAAGTTTGGTAGGGAATTAAGTGCTAAATGTATTGTTTGGACTGTTTTGCTAGAATTGAGAAATTGATGGAGTTAATAGTTATTGTTGAATCTGGAAATTTAATGTTGAATTCATAGGATAATGTTTTAAGAGTGTGGAAATTAAATTATAGGTGCTTTGGTTGAAAAGATGAAGGAAAGAAAGTGATAGGAATTGGTAATGTGCTTTGGACTAGTTTATAGGTGACATTTTGGTAGCTTCATAAAATGAGCTGATAACTTTGTTGAATTGCATAATTAAAAATGGTTGCATAGGTAAAATGTGCTTGAAATTGATCCTACTAAAGTTTACAAGTATTGGATGAGTTGAATTGGTGATAAGGTTGATGAATTTTGAGCTAGAATTGATGTAGGTGAAATCTGTCCAGAACAGGCCTGTTCTGGACAGTCACTTTGAAAAATTCCCTAGAATAATGTACAAGGAATTTAGGGCTGGAAATGAGCAGTCTATAACTTGGATGAGTCTACTTTAATTAGAAAAAAACCTCACCTCGTTTTCCCTTGTAAATTATGAGATATAAGAGAAACAAAAAGATTGGTCCAGACTGTCGCGAAACAGCATTGCCTTGTCTTTGATCGAAAACTGGTATTGATGGGTTCGTAGGAAAAATTCAAGCTTTATATGGTTTAAAAGATGGTTTCGTTAGCTTTAAAACGAGGTAAAGTGGGCAAATTTTGGACATGTGGATCAAAAGATAAAAATAGTTTAGTGAGCATTGCACAAACTGTCCTGGAAACTAATCTCACTGTTTTGGTTGTTTTGGAATTGTTAATTATGAAATGTGTGAATTGAATGTATTTTGATATTGTGTATGTGATTTTGTGTGTATTAGAGGTCTCTAAAGAGGTTAATAGTGAAGAGGAGCTGAGGCAAGAGCTTGCCAAAAGAAGGAGCAAGGGGCCAATCATCCATAATCCTTAGAAGTTTTGCTTGGATTGTTTGTGAGTGTAACTTTCTTTGGGGTTGGGACTAGGTCCTAACCCAATTCTGATTTTTGTTGTTTATGATTAAACCGGTATGAAATATGACTTAAAATAAACTTGGCTAATCTTTAAGGGAAGAGTGAAATGCTATGAGAACTTGCTTGTTGCCATGTTATTTGTTAGCATGTTGATTGAATATGAATTGCTTGTTAAGTATTTGTTTTGATTTGTTCATACCCATGCATTGCATATGCCGAGGTATGAATGGCATGCTTAAGCTTGGGATGCAAGGTACGTGTACATGCATTTGTTCCATGCAATTAAAGTTCTGATTTTGCTTGTGCTTGGCATGTTTAATGTAATGTATATGAAATGACATGAAATGAGTTCTTATGAGCCTAGGCACAATGGCCTAAGAGGCTTGGTCTATGAGGACCGTGTTATTGAAATGATATTGAATATTGGATTGATATGCTTAAATTGATAATCGACAACCTTGGTAGCTAGTTAGTTAGATAGGAGGGCATGCCTTAGAATCTAGAGCTCATTGTATCGGGTAGGACTTCGGTCCGGGGCAATTGGCCCTTATTGGCGACAGACGGAGGGTACGTTTTTGGTCATTGGCGACAGTAGGAGGGTTTGACCAGCACTATAGGTGCATATTATGGCGACAGTTGGTTGGAGATTTGATTATCTTCTAGCTAAATACCAAGGTGGTTGTAATGAATTTAATTAACTTGAATTAAATTGCATTCTACTTGTTGCTTTAAATTCAAGCATGATTATTTGATATGAAAATGTACATGTCATTGGCATTTAACTCATTGAATTGTCATATATTGAACATTGGATTGATATATGAAATTGGATTGTCATATGTTGAACATGGGATTGATATATGAAATTGGATTGTCATATGTTGAATATGGGATTGATATATGTGTTTGGATTGTCACATGTTGATTTGGATTGGTATATGCCTTTTGGACTGATTCATGTTCAACTGATTCGTTATATGTCCGATTGATTTGATATATGTTCGATGGTATTGATTCATGTTTAGATTGAAAGGTTACATGTTTGGTCTGTTGTGGATTGGTTTGATTTTCCGTTACCTCACTAAGTACCTTATGTACTTACCCCCGCTCCCTTCGCTCTTCCCAAACATTTCAGGTTGATCGATTAATAGCTCGGTCCCGGATTTCCGTCGTTCAGATCGGCAAGCTTCACAAGCCAAGTATGATCTTTTTGTAATCTCCTAGTGGTGGCTACTCTTGTTTAGTTAGACCATGCATTTTGTTTACTTTAGACGGTTTGTACATAGTGAACCACATTTTGGTAGCTTCGGGCTTAGATTTGTATAACTTAAGAATGATGACATATTTGATACGTTTAATATGTATGTATATTGGTAATGGATTGCATGTTATGGAATGGAATGGAACGAACTATTGATATTGTTATATGGAATGGATAAATGAATTATCGAACTATTGAATGAACAATATGTTTCGGGAATGTTTAGTAATGAATATAAGTTGCAAAGTGGTTTAAAGGCCTAGTAATAGGAAAAAGTTTTAATTTACCCCTAAAATCGGTACTTTCGAGTTAAGTTAAGTTGGTAAACCATTGTTCGGGCCGGGTTATCGGAGTGCTCAAGGATCGGTGACGCCCCTTTTCCTACCGGCCCGGGGTGGGGGTGTCACACATCCCTTCCGAGAGTCGGGATTTGTTGCACGTATTAGCTCTAGAATTACTACGGTTATCCGAGTAGCAAATACCATCAAACAAACTATAACTGATTTAATGAGCCATTCGAAGTTTCACAGTCTGAATTAGTTCATACTTACACATGCATGGCTTAATCTTTGAGACAAGCATATGACTACTGGCAGGATCAACCAGGTAGCATTCCTTCGCGACGTCCGCCCGGCACGGTCCCCATCGCACCATCGGGGTGGAGGAGAGGCCGTAACAGGGCGAGATCATCGATCGTGTCGAGGGACAAAATGCAATACGTTCGGGCGATCGGGGCCTTGGCCCTACGCTCGCGAGATTTTCTGCATCCGAAAGCACGATCGAGCTCCGAAGCACCGACGCAATCGATTCAAACAGAACGACACGATCGGGACACCGGGCACGATTGAGGTCCACCGTGCAGCCACAAGGCCACTCGACGGAAGGGGGATCGACGATACATCCGAAATTCCATCGATTTGGGTACGCAACACAGGATCCCACAAGCACCCACCGGGCAAGAAGGCCGCGGGGCGACTTTACTGAAGAGGGGTGCTGCTCGACAATTCGATGCACGTAGCATGGAGCCTGCCGAAAAACACAACCATATCACCACTCACATGCCCATTGCGTACAAGTAGCAGCATCCGCGCCCACCGGTCCAAAACCCACAAAAACGAAGGATCGATCGAGAAGCGGAGGAAACAATGAGCGAGGGCACGCCACAACCGCTAGGCACGACAGTAGAACCACGATGAGGGACCACACGAGGCTTCGGTCCTTTCGAATGCATGAACATTAGATGGTCTACTCGCACCCCCCTGTGGGTCGTTGCCTCAAAGGAACTTGGTACCGGGGTGACGGGGTCTCGGCAAGTAGCACAGAGCTAACCAGATCACGCGACGAAAAAAACAAATCCTCGAATTTTTCCCAAATCGTGTTTGACGAGGCCCGAAAATGGTCCACCCCAAGGCTACGGTCCTTTGGAATGCATGAACATTAGATGGTCTACTCGCACCCCAGTGGGTCGTTGCCTCAAAGGAACTTGGTACCGGGGTGACGGGGTGTCGGCAAGTAGCACAGAGCCAACAAGATCACGCAACGAAAAAACCGAATCCTCAAAATTTTCCCGATCTGGGTCTTTACCCAAACGCAGGCGACCGACGATGGGTCCACTCGAGGCCTCGGTCTTGTCGAGTGCTTGAACATTAGATGGTCTACTCGCACCCCCCAGTGGGTCGTTGCCTCAAAGGGACTTGGTACCGGGGTGACGGGGTCTCGGCAAGTAGCACAGAGCCAACAAGATCAAGCGGTGACAAAACCAAAGCCTCGGATTTATCCCGATCCGGATGTTCCTAATCCGAATCTTCCCGACGGACACCGCTAACACTTCGACCCTACCCTTAGCACCATAGGGGGCAAGGGTGCTAAGGCTAGGCTCGAAGTGCTGCGCCTCGCACACCATGGGGCCGAGGCTCGACCCCTGGGTGGGGGGCCGATGGGGGCCGCGGATCGCTTCCCCCTAAAGAGCTAAAAAAACATTCCAGCTCTGTCCCCAGTAGACATTGTTTTTTTTTGAAAGATGGATTGTGTTACTTAGCCATAAATGGCATCATCAATTACATAGTGTCACGCCCCTAGAGTTTCAACCGAGACATGCGGCCTTAGATGCCCCTTTTTATGAGAATAGGCGCCTAAGTTACGCCTATCTGGTCCAAGCCGACGGCTTGGACTATGACGGAAACGTGAATGCCCAAGAAATAGAAAATAAAGAATGAGATTGTGGTTGTAACCCGGGTGATAGCCCGACACTTTTATTGAATGTCGAAAAACGTCGAGAAAACAAAGTAAGTGACTTGAGAGCAAAATTCAAGGCTAAGTAAATAATGAGGTGGGGGTAAGCCTCTTTATATAGCCCCCTCTATGTTCCTAGTTCTAATCTAACTAGGATTCCTAGTCCTTCAAGGCTTAAAACTCCTTCATTCCTAATGTGGACGAATTCCTCCATGGAGTTAAACTCTAAGGCTTCTTAGGTGCCTTTACTTGGGCCCTAAGGTGCGACGGGCTTGCTCCTGATGCGCGGCAGGACTGGCCCCGATGGTCTTCTCGGATGTAACCCTTAGTTGCGTGGGGACTCAGCACCCTTGGTGCGGACTAGATCGGCTTCCATGGTGCGGACTGAATTGGCGCCCATGGTGCGTACGGGATTGGCACCCACGGTGTGTGCGTGTCCGCCACCTAGGGTGCGGGCGTGACCGGCACCCGTTGTGCGGGCATGACCGGCACCCGTGGTTCGGGCATGACCGGCACTCGTGGTTCGGGCATGACCGGCACCCGTGGTGCAACTATGACAGGCACCCGTGGTGCGTCCATGACCGGCACCTGTGGTGCGGGTATGACCGGCACCTATGGTGCGGGTACCCTCGGACCCCGTGGTGCCGACGGGCTTCTCTCGGACAACCTCGGCCCATGTGGTGCCGAGGGGCTTGGATCGGACAACCTCGGTCCCAATGGTGTCGAGGGGCTTGGCTCGGACAACCTCGGCTTTGATGGTGCCGAGGGGCTTCACTCGGACAACCTCGGCTTTGATGGTGCCGAGGGGCTTGGCTCGGACAACCTCGGTCTCGATGGTACCGAGGGATTTGGCCCTCGTGGGCTTGACCCCTTGGGTGCGGAGTGATGCATTCTCCAAGTATGCGGGTTGGCTAAGAGTTTGGGCGGGTTTTACCCCTTGGTGCGCGGAAAGTTTGGGCTCAAAATAGTGGTCCGTGACAATAGCTTTGAATACAATCTGGAACCTCATAGAAGAAAATAAAAACATCATTACAAGATATTGCCCATCGGGCAAGTGTGTGCGCAACTCGGTTTGCTTCGCGGCCAATATGAACAACTTTAAAGCCAACATTCTCGCTAAGTATTGAAAAAGCTTCTAAGAGGTGCGAGGCTGTGACAGATCGTTCAAGTTCCTTGGCATTCACTTTGTTGATAATTGCCATCGAGTCTCCTTCCACTACCACATCGGGTCAGTTTCCAGCAACGGCCCTTTGAAGGCCTAAAGTGAGGGCACATGCTTCGGCAGTTTCAGCACTATGTGACCCTTCAATTTTAAGAGCTCTCGCATCAATGACCAAGCCATGGGAGTTCCGCGCCACTGCAGCTATTGAAGCATCACCCGAGTCAGCAAAAAAGGCAGCATCAACATTGATCTTTATGGTCCCATTCGATGGACAAGTCCATCGCTTTGCCCGGCTACAAGGGACTTGAATGCTCGTAAGATCATGGGCAACAACAGCAAAATCCGAGGCAAGAAGCTGGGCATAATCAACAACAGCTCTAACCGGGAGAAGTTTGTTCTCATGATGAAGCTTGTTTCTCCTATTCCAAAGGTTCCAAAGGAGGACAATGAGCAGATTGAATTGGACTTTGTCGAGCATTTTTAAGCATTCTTCCAACCAAGCTTTACTATTCAAAAAAGGACCACGGGGCAGAATTGGCGTCAAAGCACAAAGGTCAAAGGCCTCTTTAAGAGATGGGCAATCCCGAAAGGCGTGTCTCAAGGTCGTTTTGGCATAACTTACAAGTGCCCAAAGAAAGGCCAGCATAGGCCAACTTTTGGCCGGTAGGGAAGGCCTCATTACAAAGTCTCCAACCAAAGATGCGGATTTTTGGGAGGGTAGACAGCTTGGCCATAGCCTTCCAAATAGAAGAAGTGTCACGACCAGGGCTCTTTTGGAGGAGAAGCCAATTATAACCTGACCTTGTGGAGTAGACACCCGAGGAGTGGCTTCTCCAAATGAGAATATCCTCTTTGATAGGTGCAATTGGGCAACGACAAATGAGGGAGGCATCATTATCCGAGAATACCTGATTAAGCTTAACAATGTTCCATGCAGCAACGTTAGGAATCATGAACTCACCGCATTTGATGGGGCAGATAGCATTGTCAAGATGAGATCCCTCAAGAGCAACGGGATTGGCACCTCCCCACCTATCATGAAAGATGCGGACTTCACTGTTAATACCGAGTCGCCAATGAAAGCCATCTTTAATCGCTTATTTAGCTTTGTAAATGCCACTCTAAATGAAGGAAGTTTTGTCACCTTGCTTGGCCTCAAGGATATTACCATTAGGAAAATATTTGGCCGAAAGAACTTTGAAGCAAAGAGAGTCCTTGGTACAAATAAGTCTCCAAACTTGCTTGGCAAGCAATGCAAGGTTGAAGAGCTTCAAATCTCTAAAGCCAAGTCCGCCAGCACCTTCCGGTTGACATAGGTTCTTCCAAGCAACATGGGGCCATCCACGGTCTTTCACTTTTCCGGACCACCAGAAGCTTCGAGTGGTAGAGACCATAGGGTCCAAGATACAATCGGGGAGTAGGAAACATGCCATTGCATACGCTGGGATAACTTGGGAAAACGATTTAATGAGCACTTCCCTTCCCCCATAAGAGAGGAGGTTCTTAGTCCAACTACACACCCTCTTATCAACTTTAACATCCAAGTAGCCAAAGGCCTCGGTCTTGGTTTTTCCCACAATCAATGGAAGGCCTAGATAATGGCCGAGGGTCGATTCCTCCCGCATGCCAAGGGTCTCAACAGTGGCAGATTTACTTTGCTGGCTCATCCCATTACTGAAGTAGATGAAGGATTTATCCACATTAACCTTTTGCCCCGATGAAGCTTCATAGATAGAAAGAACTTGCTTCAACCGCTCGGCTTCAGCAACCGAATTCCGTATGAACAGAATGCAATCATCAGCATAAAGAAGGTGATTCACCCTTGGGCCATGCATGCTTGCCCTTACCCCTCTAATAAGACCCTCTCTTTGGTCTTTTAGAAGCAAAGCCGACAGTCCCTGCGTGCAAAAAGGAACAAGTATGGGGAAAGGGGGTCTCCTTGTCTTAAGCCTCTCTTAGGACGAAAAGGGTCTGAAATAACACTGTTAATTCTGAGGCAATAAGAGACAGAGGAAACACATGACATAATGAGATCAACCCACTTGGCAGCAAAGCCCATTTTAAGAATAACATCAGATAAGAAGTTCCATTCAACTCTATCAAAGGCTTTCTCCATATCAAGTTTGATTGCAGCACCTTTGTTAGGTCCATTCCTAGAGCCTTTTAGATAATGGAGCAATTCATGGGCAACAATAACATTATCAGAAATAATTCTTCCAGAAACAAATGCACTTTGATTTTCAGCAATACATAAAGGCATCAAGGGCTTAAGGCGATTAACAAGCATTTTCGAGCATGTTTTATAAACAACATTGCAAAGACTGATTGGTCTAAAGTTCTTCATAAGGGTCGGGTTGTCAATTTTCGGAATGAGAACAATGACCGTTTGATTTACATCACTCATGCTTATTTTACCGTTAAGCAAATCAAGGCAAAGCATGCAAAAATCAGCAGAAAGAATAGACCAGAATTTCCGATAAAACGAGGCTGGAAAGCCATCAATACCTGTGGCTTTGTTGGGATGTATTTGAAAGAAAGCTTTCTTCACATCCTCTACAGTGAAACCCGCACAGAGCTTGTCATTGATTGCCGGGGTGATACAAGGCTCAATGGCATCCATGATCTGTCTGGAGGTGGTGGCATTATCAGATTGATAAAGATTGGCAAAGAACTCAGTGGCCACCATCAAGATATTTTCGGTTCCCTCCATCCAAGTCCCCTCATTGTTCACAATGCCTTTGATCAAATTCTTTTTCCTCCGAGAATTGGCTCTAGCATGGAAAAAACTAGTGTTACGGTCACCTTCTTTTAGCCATTGGACCCTTGATCTTTGCCTCCAATAAATTTCTTCTTTGTCCAGCAAGGATTTCAACTCAATTTTGGACTTTTTCAGCCCCTCTAGGTTCGAATCAGTGATGGCTTGGTCAAGAAGGAATTCTATCCTTCTTTGAAGATTTCTCTTGCGTTTAACCGAAGCCTTTCTTCTTTCAGATTGCCAATTGGACAAGTTGGCCCCAACAAGCTTAATTTTTTCCAACGTGCCCCCATTAGTAGTAGTCCAAGACTGGTTGACAATGTTAAGGCATTCCTCCTCATCAGCCCAGCACATATCAAATTTAAAGAAGTCAGCATGCTGGCCCCCTTGGCTAGGGCCACCCTCCGTATCAAGAAGAAGGAAGCAATGGTCAGAATCCTTAGTAAACTCGGTGGTAACATTGCATTGACCAAATGCATTTAACCATGAGATGGTTGCCACAAAGCGATCAATCCGCTCCCTTATATGAGAGGATACATTGTCACCGAGGTGCCAAGTGAACCATCCTCGGCTCGGTTTAATGTCCCACAATCCATTACGTTCAAGGGCACATCGGAAGTCATCTATGTCAACTCTCGGCTTTCTTCTACCACCAACTTTCTCATCCGAGCCCAATATAGCGTTAAGATCCCCTCCAAGAAGCCAAGGCAAGTCCGATGCATCTCTCAATTTATCAAGAAGGTCCCAATCAAGAGATTTCTTTGAACGATCAGAAGTTCCGTACATGCCAGTAAAACGGAAATTCAAAGAGCCTTTAGTGACAACAACACCAATGTGCGAATTGGAGTAAGAAAGGAGGTCAACTTGTAATCCTTCTTTCCAAAGCAACAGCAAGCCAACACAAGAGTCAGTTTTCTCAACATCAATGCATCCAAACATTTTCAATCTTCTACGAATACCATCAACTTTGTTCTTAAACAAACGAGATTCACTAATAAAGATCAAACAGGGATCGTGCAAGGTGATGTACCTTGACAAGGCTTGAACTGTACCGGAGTTTCCCAGGCCCCGGCAGTTCCAACATAGGGTCTTCATTGCTCCCGGCGGGGTTGGCAACCAGACTCCACCGATATAGGTGTCTTAAGAGGTGACCCTGCCTCCGGATCAGTTTCAACATCAATGGAAGGGGCAGGTGTGTGTGACTTTGCCTTCTTTGCATGTTTCGAACAATCACCACCATCACTCTTCCCCTTGAAAGACCGCTTCCCATTTTTTCTCTTAACAACCAAGGAAGTAGGCACTTTGCTTGGCCCCGCAGCAACCACTAGGGTACTCTCGTTTCCTTCTTTCCCTCCATTTGCGTGCTCACATACGTTTTCATTGGACTTGGACCCGTCACCTCCCTTAGTGAAAACAATACCCGGTTTCATCTTTTTGTTCGCAGCACCCGGGGGTGTTTGTTGTTCAACTCGAAGCCATTCCCCAAATTGGAAGGCCGGGCAATCTCCCTTAGGCAGCTCGGGACATAATCGAAATTCATGGCCAATAATACCACAATGGAAGCAAAATTTAGGGAGTCGCTTTTATTTAGCCATGTAAATGCGAGCTTGTCCGGGTTTCTTGCTATCCCCCAACTTGATGCATCGTTTGAGTGGCTTGCTACAATCAATCTCCACTCTAAGGCGGAGATATTCACCCATAGACCCATTACCTTCCCTCAAATCAGTAGCTATGCTTCTTCCAAACCGTTTACCCATAACTTCACCAGCTTTGCTTGACATAAATCCCAACGGAACATCATAAATCCTAATCCAAATCGGAAGAGGGCAGAAATCATAATCTTTGGGACTAAAAGAACGATCAAATGGCTTGATAGCTAAAAGCTCACCATTGAATGTCCAAGGACACCGCCCCAAGACAAAGTCTTTATCCTCTACTTTCTTAAATTTGAAGAGAAACACGTTCGGGCCAATGGAGCTAGCATCTTCGAGTGGGTGTTCCTTCCAAACCGAGAAGAAAACCCGAGTAAGGGCCAAGCTATCAACGATTGTGGAAGATAACAGTTTGCCCACGAGCCATTTATCTTCACCTTCAATGGGTTCTTCTCCCAATTCTTTTAGCTCCTCAAGGTCAAGGAGTTCATCTTCGGTGAAGTTTAAGCCTTCCATTTGTTTTACAAGGTCGAGGGACATGGTGGTGAGAAGGAGATACTTCGAAACAGATGCACATGAAATCTGATGAAGGGGCCAAAGTTTTGGTAAGAGAAAACCAAAACAATCGGTTATCAAATATCGAGGCCGCTCATTAATTTTTCCCCAGCCTTTGCCTAAACAAAGGACAAAATTCTGTCCCGGTTCTAGCCTTCCCGCCTGCGCCCTGCTGCAACACTAGTGTTTGTAGTCTGACTTTCCCGAAATGTACCCGACCGGCCCAGGTGCAGACCCTGGCAGTGCGACAGTTTCTCGAATTAGCGATAAAAGGGAAATATTCATCGGTTTATTCTTATAAAGCCTGCAACTTTTTTCAACCCGGTAGCAGGTTGACTTTCTCAATTTGTGCGGACAATAAGCCCCCCCAGCAGGCCCTGTTGGTGCGGCAGTCGTCCGAATGGGAAAATTTCTGATAATTCCCCGCCCCAAAGCCTTGTAAAGGCTGAAATTATTGATAATCGGGGCCAATATCGCTGACCAAGGGCGGGAAAAAAAAAGCCATACGTAACCAGCCCGCCACATCATCATCTTCTTCCTTGGGACACCGAGTAAGATATTCCGGCCACCGAAAAATTTTAAACCGCAACAAAAATCATGAATAGGACGCTATTTAGGGTGTCGACCCACCCAAAAGACCAACATCATCGAATATAACCCACCACTGTGCGAGGAAATCCCACTGTAGCGACGGAATACCATCAAATAAATTTTTTCGGCCGCCACCGCCCAACCGCCGGACGTACCGGCCACCCTTGTCCGAGGGTGGGGCGACACCGCTGGCCCTCGCTAGCCTCCCCCAGGCCCCATGGGCGCTGAGGACCGAGCCCCCCCATCGGGCGTCGGCTGGGGTCGCGGATCACTACCCCCTAAAGAGCTAAAAAAACTTTCTCGAACTGCTCCCAGTAGACATTGAGATGTCTGAAATGGGGACACTTTTTTTCTGCGCCACCATGGTGCGCGAGCGATGGCCCGAGCAGTGCCCCAGCGTGCGATACTTGCCGGCCACTCATCGGGAAGGACAAGCAGCGTTGCTGCACTACCATAGACCCTCCGCCCATATGAATAAACACCTCGTCGGGCTTTCTATCCCCATAATCGGACCCCTCGTCCTTGAGCTCAGCCCCGATGAGCACCCAAACAACCAGATCGGAACCACCATAGGCTCTCCTCCCGGATTCTTCTCGGCCATCCAAGGCCCTCCCTTGGAAAAGATGCGTCGAAGAAGGGGAAAAAGGAGAAATATCCATACATCGGAGGTAACCTCCATGGCCATGAACCACTACCAATGCTCGACAGTGGAGGTGACCGTGAAGACACCGACCACCACAAGGTGGCCACTGTTCCAGACCCCCTAAAGAGCTTAAAAAACACCCTGGAAATGCTACCAGAAGACATTGTCGTGCTTGAAACGGGGACATTTTTTCTAGAGAGAAGTCAGAGAATTTTCTCACACTAGAATTCCCTCCCCCCAGTAGACATTGCTCCCTAGTAGACATTGATATGTCTTCCCCAATAGACATTGGAATGTTTGAAACGGGGACATCTTCGCCCAACGCCCGGATGGTGGCCACCATAGGGCTTTATTTCCCCCGATTGTGACCGACGTTGCCGCACCCTAGGGTCTAACACCGGTCTGTGTTGTTCGAGGGTCGTTCCGATGGACATCCGGGTTCCCAGCGATGGTGTGCGAGGATGTCGCACCCCAGGTCCCTACTCACCCCGATGGTATGTTGGGCTTCCGCACCCAAGGGCCTGGTTCCCTCGATGGTGTGCTAGGCTGCCGCCCCCTAGGGGCTGGTTCTCCCCGATGGTGACAGAGTACCACGCAACCAAGGGCTCGACAATCCTCGATGGTGTGCGAGGCTTCCGCACCCATGTGCCCTGGTCCCCCGATGGTGACGGATTCCCTCGCACCCATGTGCCTTGTTCGCTCAATGTTGTGCGAGGCCTCTGCACACATGGTCCGGGTTCACCCCGATAGTGTGCGATAATTCCGCACCCATGTGCCTTGGTCCCCCGATGGTGACCGAGTCTCTGGCACCCTTGGTCCGGGTTCACCATGATGGTGACCGAGGCCTCCGCACCCATGGTACGGGTTCACCCCGTTGGGGTGCGGTACTTCCGCACCCATGTGCCTTTGTCCCCCGATGGAGACCGAGTCCCTCGCACCCATGGTCCTGGTCCACCCCGATGGTGACCGAGTTCCTCGCACCCATGTGCCTTGTTCCCTCGATGCTGTGCGAGTCCTCCGCACCCATGGTCCGGGTTCACCACGATGGTGTGCGAGGCTTCCGCACCCATGTGCCTTGGTCCCCCGATGGTGACCGAGTCTCTGGCACCCGTGGTCCGGGTTCACCCCGATGGTGACCGAGGCCTCCGCATAACTTGTTTTCTTCTACCATCATAACACTTACGAGAAGTGTTCCAAGCACTACAACAAAACGAACTTTATGTCAAAACGGAGAAGTGCACCTTCGCCCAAAGGAAAGTCCCATTCCTCGGTCACATTGTCGGAGAAGGCAAAATCCAAATGGATAGAACCAAAGTCAAGGCCATCAACGACTGGGAACCACCCACCAAGGTAACTGAATTAAGATCATTCTTGGGACTGGCCAATTACTATAGAAGGTTCATCAAAGATTACTCCAAAATCACCACCCCCTTGACCGATTTGCTCAAAAAGAATAAGTCATGGGAGTGGAACCAAGACTGCCGCAAAGCCTTCGAAGAATTAAAACTCGCCATAGCCACCGAACTCGTGCTGGCACTACCTAACCATGATAAGCCCTTTGAAATCTTTATCGATGCCTCGGACAAAGCCATAGGTGGCGTCCTTATGCAAGAGGGACATCCAGTCGCCTTTGAAAGCCGGAAGCTTAATAAAACCGAGAAAAAGTACTCGGTCCATGAAAAAGAGATGACGACGGTAGTACATTGTCTACGTACTTGGCGACACCATGTACTTGGGTCCAAGTTCATTGTCTACACCGACAACGCTGCCAATAGTTACTTCTTGACCCAGAAGAAGTTATCTCCCAAGCAAGTCCGTTGGCAAGAATTCCTTGACAAATTCGACTTCAGCATGGAATACACTCCAGGAAAAGCCAACTCAGTTGCGGATGCTCTAAGCCGAAGGTATAACGTAGAGCATGTTAGCACACCAAAAGGAGAACTAATCCCACGCATCAAAGAAGGGTTGTCTTACGACCCAACAGCCAAGATGCTCCTCAACTACAGCAAGGAAGGAAAAACCCGAAGGTTCTGGAGCGAAGGAGATCTATTATACTCTCGAGGACATCGACTATTTGTGCTGCAATTTGGAGAATTGCGCAAAGAGATCATGAAAGAATGTCATGACTCCAAGTGGGCCGACCATCCCGGAATGGACCGCACATTAGCACTTATTAAGGAACAATACTATTGGCCACACATGATTCAAGATGTAGAAGCATATGTGAGAACTTGTCTTGTTTGCCAACAAGACAAAATCGAAATGAGGAAACCAGCAGGATTGCTACAACCACTGCCAATCCCCGAACGACCATGGGAAAGTGTATCCATGGACTTTATAGTTGGACTGCCCAATACCGACGGTCTATCCAGCATGATGGTCGTTGTCGACAGGTTTTCCAAGTATGGAACATTCATCCCAGCATCGAAAGTATGCCCCGCAGAAGAGGCAGTACGCCTCTTCCTCAAACATGTGGTAAAATATTGGGGAGTGCCAAAGACAATCATTAGCGATCGGGACACCCGTTTCACAGGTAGGTTTTGGACCGAACTATTCAAACTCATGGGATCAAGTTTGAATTTTTCAACAAGCGTCCATCCCCAAACAGAACGAGTAAATGCACTACTAGAAATTTACTTGAGACACTACGTAAGTGTCACCCAACACAATTGGCCAAAACTATTAGATGTGGCTCAATTCTCATACAATTTGCAACGAAGCGAGGCAACAAATCAAAGCCCATTCGAGATCGTGACGGGACAGCAACCACTCACACCCAATTCAGTCACTACCAAGTATGACGGACCAAATCCAGCAGCACACAAGTTCACCACGGAATGGCAAGAGCACCACGACTTAGCCCGTGCTTGCTTCACAAAGCAGGAAAACGGACCAAGAAGTGGGCAGACACAAAGCGAAGGGACGTAAACTTTCAAGTTGGAGACTTAGTCCTTGCCAAGCTAACAGGGATTCTTCGAAACCCAACCGTACAAAAAGGCCTAGTTCAAAGATATGAGGGACCATTCAAAATATTGAAACGAATAGGCACCATGGCTTATCGATTGGAACTACCCGCAACAATCCGCGCACACCCAGTATTCCACGTAAGTCTTCTAAAACCATTCCATAAAGATGAAACAGACCCGAATCGAGCTGAGTCACACCGAGCACCAATTGGAGTAAAAATCTCATATGAGAATGAGATTAGGGACATTCAAGGCATGAATACCTTGTCCTATGGAAAGGACTTCCCGACAGTGAGGCTAGTTGGGAACCAGCCGAGGGACTATGGCAATTCAAGGACCAAATCAGTCGATACCATCATAGCCGAGCGACGAGGGTGCCGCAAGAACCAGTGGGGGAGAATGTCACGGCCCGCACCCAAGGGTCCGATTCCAGCGCACACCGTAGGGCCCAAGCGTCTAGCACCCCAGGGGCCAGCCCTGCCGCACCATCAGGGGCCGAGCCCGACCATAACTTAGGGCCTGACCCATCAGGCACCTAAAGGAGGCCACGAGTTTCACTCCATGAAGGAGTCCTTCCTTAGTTAGGAACCAAGGAGTTTTAGTCCTTGGAGGATTAGTAATCCTAGTTAGACTAGGACTAGGACTAGAGGGTCTATTTAAGGAGGCTTACCCCCACCTCATTATTTACTTCACCTTTACTTGTTTTCTCGATTACGCTTGCCTTCGTTAGGCACCAACTTTGTTACTTTTATTTGGATAATAAGATTTCCATACTTTCCTCGCATACTTCTTCTTCTACCATCATAACTCATTTCCGCCTAACTAAGCCTTCTCGCTTAGTTTCCAAGGCTAACTTGGGCGTTAAAACTAGATCAAGGCGTCCAAGGCCGCACGTCTCGGTTCTTAAAGTCCAAGGGCGTGACAATATGCTTAAAGTCCAAGAGCCGGGGTCGACGGTAGCGCGCGACTAAGAACGAGGAAGCTCGAAGCGTTACCACCGATCGTCGCGGCACCGTGGTCGCCGATGACTCAATTTTAGGCCAACCGCGAGCGGTGTGCGAACGGGAGGCCATTATCCGCCCACAACGCAACCCGTTCCCCTTGGGTGCGGGTTGGATGGGAGCAACGTTGTGTGACACCCAGGCAGACGTGCCCTCGG
>JAUCBN010000057.1:8370000-8387500 GCA_035048815.1 Abelmoschus esculentus | reverse complement strand
CTAGTGTGCAATTCTCCCAAACTCACCCACTAACTGGGGCCTCCCTCCACTGTTGGGCAAAGGTCTGCTCGCAACCACCTCATGGCCACTCGCCACTTCAACAAGGTGTCCCATTGCAGCACGACCATCTGGAGAACTTTCGCTGTGGCTTCCTGCCTACCTGTCCTCGTCTCAATCTCTTTCTAGAGGACCCACTTGCGAACACCCCTTCTCTTAGGGTGCGAGCTTCACTTGCTCGTCCACACGACTCGCTCCGTAGCACATGGGGCGCTTGGCAAACTCAACAGCTAGCACACGGCCACGCTCTGATACCATCTGTCACGGGGTCAGAGTTTTGACGCAGGGACAACCACCCCGTGCGGCACCTCAGGCCTCTCGCACACCCGAGGTTCAGCCTTAACCATCTCGATGCTTACTGGTTTCGCCCTCCCATGGGCTCATCAGGGAAGCGGGGACAGCTCCCGACCAGTGTGGTGCGCGATCAGCACGCCCATCCGAAGATAGGATGGTTGCTCGGCACGTACTACACCCTTAACGCTATCCCGCTCCCAAGAGTTAAGCACAACCAGAAAGCATCTCGCCCGGTCCCGCGTTGCTACGATACACGGACCGTGACAATGGCCTCCGCACCCATGGTACGGGTTCACCCCGTTGGGGTACGGTACTTCCGCACCCATGTGCCTTTGTCCCCCGATGGTGGCCGAGTCCCTCGCACCCATGGTCCTGGTCCACCCCGATGGTGATCGAGTCCCTCGCACCCATGTGCCTTGTTCCCTCGATGGTGTGCGAGGCCTCCACACCCATGGTCCGGGTTCACCACAATGGTGTGAGACGCTTCCGCACCCATGTGCCTTGGTCCCCCAATGGTGACCGAGTCTCTGGCACCCATGGTCTGGGTTCACCCCGATAGGGTGCGGTACTTCCGCACCCGTGTGCCTTGTTCCCTCGGCTGTGACCGAGTCCCTCGCACCAATGGTCCGGGTTCACCCCGATGGTGTGAGGTACTTCCGCAACCATGTGCCTTGGTCCACCGATGGTGACTGAGTCCCTCGCACCCATGGTCCTGGTTCACCCCGATGGTGTGCGGTACTTCCGCACCCATGTACCTTGGTCCCCCGATGGTGACCGAGTCCCTCGCACCCATGGTCCGGGTTCACCCTGATGGTGTGCGGTACTTCCGCACCCGTGTGCCTTGTTCCTTCGGCGGTGGCCGAGTCCCTCACACCCATGGTACAGGTTCACCCCGATGGTGTGCGGTACTTCCGCACCCAAGTGCCTTGGTCCCCCGATGGTGACCGAGTCCCTCGCACCCATGGTCCGGGTTCACCCCGATGGTAACCGAGGCTTCCGCATCCATGTGCCTTGGTCCCCCGATGGTGACCGAGTCCCTCGCACCCATGGTCCGGGTTCACCCCGATGGTGACCGAGGCTTCCGCACCCATGTGCCTTGGTCCCCCGATGGTGACCGAGTCCCTCGCACCCATGGGCCAAGTTCACCCCGATGGTGACCGAGGCTCCCGCACCCATGTGCCTTGGTCCCCCGATGGTAACCGAGTCCCTCGCACCCATGGTCCGGGTTCACCCTGATGGTGACCGAGGCTTCCGCACCCATGTGCCTTGGTCCCCCGATGGTGACCGAGTCCCTCGCACCCATGGGCCGAGTTCACCCCGATGGTGACCGAGGCTTCCGCACCCATGTGCCTCAGTCCCCCGATGGTGTCCGAGGCTTCTGCACCCATGTGCCTTGGTCCCCCGATGGTGACCGAGTCCCTCGCACCCATGGGCCTGGTTCACCCCGATGGCGTCCGAGGCTTCGTACCCGTGTGCCTTGGTCCCCCATTGGAAGATTAAAATCCGAGATGACTTTCTTTATTTGTTGGTTATTCGCAATATTTTAACAAGTCATGGCAGAAGATTGAATGTTCCTCGACAATCCTCGATGGTGTGCGAGTCTTCCGCACCCATGTGCCTTGGTCCCCCGATGGTTACGGATTCCCTCGCACCCATGTGCCTTGTTCGCTCGATGTTGTGCGAGGCCTCTGCACCCATGGTCCGGGTTCACCCCGATGGTGTGCGGTAATTCCGCACCTATGTGCCTTGGTCCTCCGATGGTGACCGAGTCTCTGGCACCCATGGTCCGGGTTCACCCCGATGGTGACCGATGCCTCCGCACCTATGGTACGGGTTCACCCCGTTGGGCTGCGGTACTTCCGCACGCATGTGCCTTTGTACCCCGATGGTGACCGAGTCCCTCGCACCCATGGTCCTGGTCCACCCCAATGGTGACCGAGTCCCTCGCACCCATGTGCCTTGTTCCCTCGATGGTGTGCGTTGCCTCCGCACCCATGGTCCGGGTTCACCACGATGGTGTGCGAGGCTTCCGCACCCATGTGCCTTGGTCCCCCGATGGTGTTACCGAGTCCCTCGCACCCATGTGCCTTGTTCCCTCGATGGTGTGCGAGTCCTCCGCACCCATGGTCCGGGTTCACCCCGATGGTGTGCGGTACTTCCGCACCCATGTGCCTTGGGCCCCCGAGTCCCTCGCTCCCATGGTCCGGGTTTACCCCGATGGTGTGCGGTACTTCCGCACCCATGTGCCTTTGTCCCTCGTTTTTTACCAAGTCTCTCGCACCGAATGGCCCAGTTCACCTCGATGGTTTACGAGGATCCCGCACCCAAGTGCCTTTGTCCCCCGATGGTGATCGAGTCCCTCGCACCCATGGTCCTTGTCCACCCCGATGGTGACCGAGTCCCTCGCACCCATGTGCCTTGTTCCCTCGATGGTGTGCGAGGCCTCCGCACCCATGGTCCGGGTTCACCACGATGCTGTGCGGTACTTTCGCACCCATGTGCCTTGGGCCCCCGATGGTGACCGAGTCCCTCGCACCCATAGTCCGGGTTCACCCCGATGGTTTGGGGTACTTCCGCACCCATGTGTCTTTGTCCCTCGTTTTTACCGAGTCTCTCGCACCGAAGGGACCAGTTCACCCCGATGGTTTGCGTGGATCCCGCACCCAAGTGCCTTGTTCCATCGACGGTGACCGAGTCTCTCGCACCGGTGTTCTACTATTTTTTGATGTGGAAAAAGGCTCTTTGATTTTCCCCTATGTTGGAGAGGGGAGGGGAGGGACGGAGTTGGGGAGGGTCAATTTTTATAAATTTAGCGTCGCTCGAATTTCACCGGAAATTGGCCGGAGCACCGCCGAGAACCTTACCTGCGGTGGAGGGGGTTCTCCGGTCATTGGGACTTGGCCTAGGGCGGTACCCTACAATTTTCATTACCAACCCCAGAATGCCTCGAGGAATCTCTCCAACGCTTCCACCCTAAAGAGCTAAAAAAACACTCCCACAATACTCCCAATTGACATTACTATGTCTGAAATGGGGACACTTCCGCAAACAGCCCGATGGTGGCCGATTCACTCGCACCAAAGGGCCCAATTCACCCCGATGGTGTGCGGGGCTTCCGCACCCATGTGCCTAGATCCCCCGATGGAGACCGGGTCTCTCGCACCAAAGGGCCCAGTTCACCCCGATGGTGTGCGAGACTCCCACAACCATGTGCCTTGGTTCCCCAATGGTGGCCGAGTCCCTCGCACCCGTGGTCCGGGTTCAGCCCTATAATGTGCGGTACTTCCACACCCGTGTGCCTTGGTCTCCCGATGGTGACCGAGTCCCCCGCACCCATGGTCCGGGTTCACCCCGATGGTGTGCGGTACTTCCGCACCCGTGTGCCTTGTTCCCTCGGTGGTTGCCGAGTCCCTCGCACCCATGGTCCGGGTTCACCCCGATGGTGTGCGGTACTTCCGCAACCATGTGCCTTAGTCCCCCTATGGTGATCGAGTCCCTCGCACCCATGGTCCTGGTTCACCCCGATGGTGTGCGGTACTTCCACACCCATGTGCCTTGGTCCCCCGATGGTGACCGATTCCCTCGCACCCATGGTCCGGGTTCACCCTGATGGTGTGCGGTACTTCCGCACCCGTGTGCCTTGTTCCCTCGGCGGTGGCCGAGTCCCTTGCACCCATGGTCCAGGTTCACCCCGATGGTGTGCGGTACTTCCGCACCCATGTGCCTTGGTCCCCCGATGGTGACTGAGTCCCTCGCACCCATGGTCCGGGTTCACCCCGATGGTAACTGAGGCTTCCGCATCCATGTGCCTTGGTCCCCCGATGGTGACCGAGTCCCTCGCACCCATGGTCCGAGTTTACCCGATGGTGACCGAGGCTTCCGCACCCATGGGCCAAGTTCACCCCGATGGTGACCGAGGCTCCCGCACCCATGTGCCTTGGTCCCCCGATGGTGACCGAGTCCCTCGCACCCATGGTCCGGGTTCAGCCTGATGGTGACCGAGGCTTCCGCACCCATGTGCCTTGGTCCCCCGATGGTGACCGAGTCCCTCGCACCCATGGGCCGAGTTCACCCCGATGGTGACCGAGGCTTCCGCACCCATGTGCCTCAGTCCCCCGATGGTGTCCGAGGCTTCTGCACCCATGTGCCTTGGTCCCCCGATGGTGACCGAGTCCCTCGCACCCATGGTCCTGGTTCACCCCGATGGCGTCCGAGGCTTCCGCACCCGTGTGCCTTGGTCCCCAGTGGAAGATTAAAATCCGAGATGACTTTCTTTATTTGTTGGTTATTCGCAATATTTTAACAAGTCATGGCAGAAGATTGAATGTTCCTCGACAATCCTCGATGGTGTGCGAGTCTTCCGCACCCATGTGCCTTGGTCCCCCGATGGTGACAGATTCCCTCGCACCCATGTGCCTTGTTCGCTCGATGTTGTGCGAGGCCTCCGCACCCATGGTCCGGGTTCACCCCGATGGTGTGCGGTAATTTCGCACCTATGTGCCTTGGTCCTCCGATGGTGACCGAGTCTCTGGCACCCATGGTCCGGGTTCACCCCGATGGTGACCGATGCCTCCGCACCCATGGTACGGGTTCACCTCGTTGGGCTGCGGTACTTCCGCACGCATGTGCCTTTGTCCCCCGATGGTGACCGAGTCCCTCGCACCCATGGTCCTGGTCCACCCCAATGGTGACCGAGTCCCTCGCACCCATGTGCCTTGTTCCCTCGATGGTGTGCGTTGCCTCCTCACCCATGGTCCGGGTTCACCACGATGGTGTGCGAGGCTTCCGCACCCATGTGCCTTGGTCCCCCGATGGTGTTACCGAGTCCCTCGCACCCATGTGCCTTGTTCCCTCGATGGTGTGCGAGTCCTCCGCACCCATGGTCCGGGTTCACCCCGATGGTGTGCGGTACTTCCGCACCCATGTGCCTTGGGCCCCCGAGTCCCTCGCTCCCATGGTCCGGGTTCACCCCGATGGTGTGCGGTACTTCCGCACCCATGTGCCTTTGTCCCTCGTTTTTTACCAAGTCTCTCGCACCGAATGGCCCAGTTCACCCCGATGGTTTATGAGGATCCCGTACCCAAGTGCCTTTGTCCCCCGATGGTGACCGAGTCCCTCGCACCCATGGTCCTTGTCCACCCCGATGGTGACCGAGTCCCTCGCACCCATGTGCCTTGTTCCCTCGATGGTGTGCGAGGCCTCTGCACCCATGGTCCGGGTTCACCACGATGGTGTGCGAGGCTTCCGCACCCATGTGCCTTTGGCCCCTGATAAGTGCTCAAGACACTATCACTTTTTACTCCTTTTATGGGCATTAAGTACCAAATATACACCCACTTGGACCAATGCATGCACTCAATGTGATATATTTAGAAGTATGCTCATATAGATAATATTTCCAGAAAAGGGCATATTCTACTACATTTTCATATCTGTGCAGGAGAGCCAGTGCCGCGGCAGTGACAAGGCCGAGGTAGGACCTGATGCCGAGGCAGCAGCAGAAAGACAGGAAGCAAAATTACAGGCGATGGAAAGGCAAAAATCCAAGGAACGTGTCTGGACTTGAAGCCCATGAATCGGAGCTGGCTAGCACAAGGAAAAGCCCAAAGGAATACTATGCGGAAAACCCCTTTAGCTGAATACAAACTTGGAAATATATTTTATTATGTACTTAACTATTTTCCTACTCCAAGTTGTATTCTACTTAGGAAAGGTTTGCCCTAAGTCTAGCCTATATAAAGACCTAGCCACCCAATGTAATACATAACGAAATACCTAGGGGAGAGAGCCGACTTCTACTCTTGTTTCTTTCCTCTCCATCATGTTCTAAACCTTCTTAGGGATTAGGTGAAGGTTGTAGAGTATTTGTTAGAGGAGATTGTACTTTGTCTTTCATTCAATGCAATAAAGATTATCAAGGTTTGCTTATCCTTTGTTATTCCTTGTTTCACAATTGAGCTCGGGAGAGGATATGATCATCCATTTACCTATGCTCGGGAGAGTTAGATTCACGAAAGGGGTAAGTACGGTGTTTCAATCGCGAAATACTAACTCGGCCTAGGGATAGGTTAAGAGTTTCATCGGCTAAAAGAAGTGTGAGATTGGTTGGTGAGTATAATTGGTTCACGCCGGGAGGTATCATCAAGTACTAGTCATCAACAACACTCTAACTTAGGGATAAGCGAAGTCATCCAAGGACACTTTGCCGAACTTTGGTAAAGTTTGTCCACGAGCAAGGGAATGCCGCGGCAGACAGTGTTATCGCTGCCCAGGCAGTAAACTGCAGTGCTGCCGAGGCAGTGATATACGATTGCATTGGACGGAGACAAGTCAATCAATTCCACAATACGATGCAATTGGACCCCAGCCCATCTCTCTCTACTATTTCAATCTTTTACTTTATTTTAGTTATTTTAGTTTAGATAAATCAAATCAACTTATTTGTGTCCTTATCTTTCTACAGAACAAGGAGGTAAAGAAAGCATATTAAGTATACCAGTCCCTGAGGAGACGATAACTCGATAATATACTTATCACTTATTACTTGCGATGTGTCCACTTGCACTGAACGCGCACTTTTGACACGCGACAAGTTTTTGGCGCCGTTGTCGGGGACTGGCAACTAATTTTTGTTTTCTTTATTTTCTTGTTTATTTTCATTTTTATTTTACGTTTGTTTTTCTTGGTGTATGACGAGGGTCAATCCAATCAACCCCTTGTACGAATTAGATCCAGAGATCGAAAGAACAAGGCAAAGGTTGAGGAGACAGATCCAAGGAGCCATGACAGATCACCCGGCAGGACAAAATTTACCTGCCGGCAATGCAGGACTTCCGCCGCCACCTGGGCCGCGACAGATCACTGTTAGGGACTTCCCTGGAAGAGGACTTAAACGGATTAAACCCAGTAGTCGTCACACCAGAAATTGAAGCAGCCCATTTTGAACTCAAACCCGTTATGTTCAATATGTTAAACACAATTGGACAATTTGGTGGGTCTGCAACTGAAGACGCAAGGCAGCACCTCAAATCCTTCATGGAAATCTGCAACTCTTTCAAAATCCAAGGAGTCCATGAAGATGTCTTGCGATTAAAGCTATTCCCCTATTCACTGAGGGATAGGGCGAAAGCTTGGTTAAATAGCATTCTAGCAGGATCTATTGGTTCCTGGAGTGAACTTTGCCGTGATTTCATTACTCGCTTTAATCCTACTAATCTATATGATAGAATCCGTAATGAAATTACTTCTTTTCGACAGGCTGAAGACGAACCAATGTACGAGGCATGGGAACGCTACAGAGAGCTATTGCACAAGTGTCCGCTGCATGGATTTCCCTTATAGACAAAAGTGACAATGTTTTACAATGCCACGAATGCCCCGACAAGGATGATGTTAGATGCCTCGGCAAACGGAACACTCCTGGACAAAGCACCTGAGGAAGCTATTGAAATACTGAACAAACTCGCAAAGAATGATTTTCAGTTTCCTACATCTAGGCGAGGAGGAGTAAGACGCCAAGCCACAATAAATGAATTAGATTCATCAAGTTTAGTGGCAGCACAATTGGCCTCTCTTACCAAGATGGTGCAAAACCTACAGTTACAACACAATACCCGTGAGGTCAAGGTAATTGATTCATACTGTGACTTATGTGGAGGTAACCACAGTTCCGCTGACTGCATGAATCAAGAAACTGGTATGTATGTTGGGAACTACAACCGCAACAATGTGATATCCAACACATACAACCCTCATGGAAGAGGCATCCAAACTTATCATGGAGTAACCCAAACAATGCCTTAAACCCAATTACCCAACCATCGGGATTTCAGCAGCTGATGCCGCAGCAGCAAGTTCAACAGCCGATGCTACCGCCGCAGATGCAGCAGCAATCGGTAAGTTCATTGGAAAACACGCTAAAGGCCTTTATGATGAAAACTGAGTCCTACATGGCTGAAAATAGTAATTTCATCAAAAGGATAGATGCCTTCACGAATAGGACTGAGATGCGGCTGCAAAATCAAGAAGCAGCCATAAAAACGCTGGAAACTCAGGTTGGGCAGTTTGCTCAATACATAAACACTAGACCACAAGGAGGCCTACCTAGCAATACTGAAGTTGCTAAGGTAATAAACCATGAACAATGTAAGGCAATCACTACTAGGAGTGGTCTACAGCTGAAGGAAAAGATCCCAGAGAGCCAAACCCAATCAGCAGATCAAGCAAGAGAAGAGGCTGAGCAAACTGAAGCTGACAACACTGCCCCGACAGCAAGCACTGCAGCTCCTGAGCAGCCTGCCGAGGCAGCAACAATTCTAGTGGTGCCAGGTATAAAACTTCAAACTAAAGAAACCCTGGATGAAATGAGACCACCACCACTTTTCCCGCAAAGGTTGAAAAAACAAAAATAGGATCAAAAATTCAAGAATTTCCTCGACATCTTGAAGCAAGTCCACATCAACATACCGTTCGTTGAAGCTATTGAACAAATGCCCAACTATGCCAAGTTCCTAAAGGACATGGTGTCAAAGAGAAAACGAATAGGTGAGTTTGAGACAGTGGCTGCTACCGAGGGATGCATGGCAATGCTGCATAACCGCATGCCACCAAAGTTAAAAGGTCCTGGTTGCTTCACTATACCTTGTGCGATTGGAAAGAGTTATGAAGGAAAGGCCCTATGCGACCTTGGAGCAAGCATAAACCTCATGCCTAGATCCGTCTTCCAAAAGCTTGTTATTGGAAGGCCAAAGCCTACAACAGTGATGCTCCAACTCGCAGATAGATCCTATGTGCAACCTGAAGGCAAAATCGAGGACATACTAGTAAGAGTTGACAAGTTTATTTTTCCTGCCGACTTCCTTGTCCTTGATTGTGAAGCAGATGACAATGCACCGATCATCCTTGGGAGACTCTTTTTAGCAACTGGACGCACATTAATTGACGTGGAAAAAGGAGAGTTGACTATGCGGGTCAATGACCAACAAGTCAAACTCAACGCATTCCACAACTTAAAGAAGTATGATGATCTAGAGGAATGCAAGGCCATCCACACAATAGACAATAAGATATCCTGCCTGGGAAGTCTGCTCGGCAGAATATTCGACAAGAAAATCAAGCCCTAGATGGATGGACAGACAACACAAAGGAGTGACCCACAACCGATTCATAAATTGGGCCTAAGGGAGAAAATAATTCTGGGAGATGCATTTGCATGCTCTTCACCAGTAACCTAACTTCTCTCCTTTTCTTTAAATAGTATATTAGGATTAGTAGTTTATTTTTTATTTTTTTTAATTATTTTTGTTTTCAGTGTTTTTCTTTTGTGTGTTTTATTTAGGAATAAAAAGAAAAGATAAGGGAGAAATAGTTCACAGCAGGAACTCTGCCGAGGCAATAAAACAGTGTCAGGGCTGTAGCAGTCCCAACGGGCAGAACAATGTAACGGCTAGTCTGCCGAGATTCCTGCCGCGGTAGAAAAAGGAAACGGCAGAAAAGGAAACGGTTATATCGGCTAGTGGTCTCAACAGTCACAAGGCCGAGGCCTATATAAGAAACCCCTTCCTCTTGAACTATTCACTCTTATTTTTCTTGCTTTCTTTAGTATTCATAACAATCTCTCTCTCAATTACTCTCTGCTTTCTACAATCTCTAGATTCTCTTCAAAAAAATAAACTCCAAGAACTTACATCTTTCCATCTTGATGGCTTCATACAAAAGATTCGCCCCAGCCAACGTTGAGGATCGATTCAACCGATCTTTCATTGCTAGGCAACTTTGGGAAGAGCAAGGTTTCCAACATGCAGACGAAGAAAACTAAGGCATTGAACACTACCTCTACGACAGAATTAAGTACTAGAATTGGGAAATTTTCTGTTTGCAACCTGCCTAGGCGAACACCACGATCGTGCGGGAGTTCTACGCTCATGGGCCCAGCAAAGACTCCCTATTCGTTCACTGCCGCGGCAGGCCGGTCCAACTTGATGCCGAGACGATTAACAACTTCTATGGCCTCACCTCAGACAGTGATATCCATGCCGAATTCTTGGAAGATATCATTGCCAAGGACTATGAACTCATCAAAGACGACCTTTGTTACGGGAACACTCCATGGGAAACCGGTACCCATCGAGGATCTGTAACAAGATAAAGCTTTAAGCCGGAGGCCAAGATGTGGAACACCTTCGTCAAAAGACGCCTCATCCCAACATCACACAATAGCACGGTGGATCGCAAGAGATTGGTGCATATCCAATCTATTATCAACAAGAGGACCATCAACGTTGGAGAAATCATCCTACGGGAAATTCACGAGTGCGGAAAGAAAGATAGAGGACCATTGTATTTCCCTTGCTTGATTACGGGTTTATGTGTTTCGGCAGGTGTAACCATTGAAGAAACGGATGAATACACGTGATGGAGGCTAGAAAGTCTTGCTTTTATGAAGAAGCATTCGTCCTTCCACCTTTTGTCAGATTAAAGTATTTAAGATGTCGAACCTACAGGGATTGGCTTTACTTACGCAATTTATTCTTCCTGCACAATGGAAAATTAAAGACACAAATAATTGAGTTGGATTATAACTAAAGAAACTAATGAAAACAATAAAGATAAGTGATCAAGAAATCAAGGATGGAAAAGTGGGGCAGGTTAGAGTGCTTCGTAGTGTGGGTTCAATTGACTTGTTTCTGTCCAATGCAATCGTACATCACTGCCTCGGCAGTACTGCAGATTTCTGCCGTGGCAGCAACGATACTTGTCCGCCGCGGCAATCCCTCGCTCGTGGTTGGACTTTACCAAAGTTCGGCAAAGTATCCTTGGATGACTCCGCTTATCCCTAAGTCAGAGTGCTGTTGATGACTAGTCCTTGATGATACCTCCCGGCGTGAACCAATTATACACACCAACCAATCTCACACTTCTTTTAGCCGCTGAAACTCTTAACCTATCCCTAGGCCGAGTTAGTATTTCGCGATTGAAACACCGTACTTACCCCTTTCGTGAATCTAACTCTCCCGAGCTTAGATAAATGGATTACTCACAATATCCTCTCCCGAGCTCAATTGTGAGAACAAGGAATAACAAAGGATAAGCAAACCTTGATATTTTATTGCATTGAAACAAGAAAACAAGGTACAATTTTCTTCCACAACTACTCCACAGTCTAACCTAAACCCCAAGGGGACGATGGAGGAGTTTAGGGTTTTTCTATGAAACTTGATTTCGAGATATCCTCCTTTCTACATAGGCTATGGTTTATATAGGCTTGGCCTAGGGCAAACCTTTCCAAAGTAGGAATACAACTTGGAGTAAAACACAAGTTAAGTACATAAATAAAAGATATTTATTTTATTTCCTAGTTTATTCCTATAAGGATTATTTTCCCGCGTGGCCTTTGACCTTGACTTTCCGTGTGTTCCTCAGCTCCGATTTCTATGCCTCTTGTCTTAAAACGTCCACCTTATTCTTCAGATCGCCTATCATATCGACAGTTATGTTCCAGGTGCTGCCGCGGCCTCAGATGCTGCCGAGGCATTAAAGTGCTGCCGGGGGATCAAAGTGCTGCCGAGGCAGGTGCTTATCTGCATTTCAGCTTCATCTTCCAGCATCCATCATGCTATCTGGCATTTCCTATGTGGTAGTTTCCTGTCTAAGAGAAGAAACCATTAACCGTACCTGCTTTATGCCAAATAATAGATAAATTCATGAATTAAGTATTGGGATGCTGAAATATGGAAATAAGCAGAATTATCCAGTATTGCTATTAAATCTGTCCTTTATTAACAATAATCGAGTGGGAAATTGGTATAAAGAATAGGACTTTTAGGCACTCATCACACCCCCAAACTCGAACTATTGCTTGTCCTCAAGTAATGCAAAAGATAGATTTTTAAGTAAGGAATTTTAAAGTAATATACCGTCCTACCTGCCGCGGCAGAATTCCTTTCTTGACTCGGCCTCTTCTAGGTTCTAGGAATTCCTCGGAACTGGAGTATGTGTCCTTGTGAGTTTGTGCGTAGCTTTGTCAAAGTTAATTCTCTAAGTTCTAATCCTTTTTCTAGCTCAAGACTTCTAACTACGATTTTTCTTCAATTATTTTTCTTTCCTTTTTCCTTGTTTGGTATATAAATATATATTGCTATATACTTATACTGCTTGAGCCTGTTTTCGGGCACCTCAAGTGTTAACTACTCTTACTAGAGCCAATTTCGGGCACCTCTAGTAAGTTGGAAAAAGGTTGAGTCCTAGAGCCAGTGATGGGCACCTCTAAGAACTATACTCGAGCCGGTGATAGGCACCTCTAGTTAAAATCTAAGCCTAAGTCCTTATTGCTTTTCAAAGAAAAGAACTTCTAAAATCAACTAAGATTAGCAGTGTTTATGTGATTTCAGGCTCATAGTCTAATCCTAAGTACTAATCCTAAGAGACCTTTCCGAATTCAAGTCTGGTGAATGGTGCATACTGCTGCGGCGGCTGGAGAATATATTGCTGCCGAGGCAGTTTCAATAAAATTCAGCAGACTTAAAAAAAAATTTGCAAAAACTGTAATTGTTGTAAAGACAAAATTCAAGGCAATAGTAGGATAATCCGAATAATTTCCATACATGACAGATATTTTTATAAGGCAGAAGATATGATCAATACTCCCCCAAACTCGAGAGATGCATTGTCCTCAATGTATGCATCTGAACATAAGGCAACAATAAAAGACAAGATAAAAATTAAGAGACAAGAAAAAGATAAACCAATATTTATATGTCGCGTCTTGGCCTCTTCTGTATCTTGAGGGTCATCAGTTTGTGTGGAGTTTGTTGAGAAAGAAATTAAAAAAAAAACTGCACTGAAAAACAATAATGAAGAAGTATGAAATAAAACAGGGGAGATGAAGTTCGATAACAACAAACCCGCCGTCACTTGCGTTTGGGCGGCTAGCCGCCTTGACCGCGTCTTAGGTGGGACGGTGGATTTGATTTTTGGACTGTTTTATGTGCTTCATGTCTTCTCCTTCTTGAATTTCCTTCCTAAGATAAAACAAATAACTCAAACCTAATTAAATTTATTTCCTAAAATAGTAGTGCAAGAAACATAAAAAGGAAAGCTAGAATCGCCAATCCCCGGCAACGGCGCCAAATCTGATGGAGGCTAGAAAGTCTTGCTTTTATGAAGAAGCATTCGTCCTTCCACCTTTTGTCAGATTAAAGTATTTAAGATGTCGAACCTACAGGGATTGGCTTTACTTACGCAATTTATTCTTCCTGCACAATGGAAAATTAAAGACACAAATAATTGAGTTGGATTATAACTAAAGAAACTAATGAAAACAATAAAGATAAGTGATCAAGAAATCAAGGATGGAAAAGTGGGGCAGGTTAGAGTGCTTCGTAGTGTGGGTTCAATTGACTTGTTTCTGTCCAATGCAATCGTACATCACTGCCTCGGCAGTACTGCAGATTTCTGCCGTGGCAGCAACGATACTTGTCCGCCGCGGCAATCCCTCGCTCGTGGTTGGACTTTACCAAAGTTCGGCAAAGTATCCTTGGATGACTCCGCTTATCCCTAAGTCAGAGTGCTGTTGATGACTAGTCCTTGATGATACCTCCCGGCGTGAACCAATTATACACACCAACCAATCTCACACTTCTTTTAGCCGCTGAAACTCTTAACCTATCCCTAGGCCGAGTTAGTATTTCGCGATTGAAACACCGTACTTACCCCTTTCGTGAATCTAACTCTCCCGAGCTTAGATAAATGGATTACTCACAATATCCTCTCCCGAGCTCAATTGTGAGAACAAGGAATAACAAAGGATAAGCAAACCTTGATATTTTATTGCATTGAAACAAGAAAACAAGGTACAATTTTCTTCCACAACTACTCCACAGTCTAACCTAAACCCCAAGGGGACGATGGAGGAGTTTAGGGTTTTTCTATGAAACTTGATTTCGAGATATCCTCCTTTCTACATAGGCTATGGTTTATATAGGCTTGGCCTAGGGCAAACCTTTCCAAAGTAGGAATACAACTTGGAGTAAAACACAAGTTAAGTACATAAATAAAAGATATTTATTTTATTTCCTAGTTTATTCCTATAAGGATTATTTTCCCGCGTGGCCTTTGACCTTGACTTTCCGTGTGTTCCTCAGCTCCGATTTCTATGCCTCTTGTCTTAAAACGTCCACCTTATTCTTCAGATCGCCTATCATATCGACAGTTATGTTCCAGGTGCTGCCGCGGCCTCAGATGCTGCCGAGGCATTAAAGTGCTGCCAGGGCATCAAAGTGCTACCGAGGCAGGTGCTTATCTGCATTTCAGCTTCAGCTTCTAGCATCCATCATGCTATCTGGCATTTCCTATGTGGTAGTTTCCTGTCTAAGAGAAGAAACCATTAACCGTACCTGCTTTATGCCAAATAATAGATAAATTCATGAATTAAATATTGGGATGCTGAAATATGGAAATAAGTAGAATTATCTAGTATTGCCATTAAATCTGTCCTTTATTAACAATAGTCGAGTGGGAAATTGGTATAAAGAATAGGACTTTTAGGCACTCATCAACACACCCCCAAGACGAGGATGGACCAGGGATTTCTGCCACAAAGTCATGCAGATCACTCAAGCCGAACCTGTCCAGGCAACGCCGCAGTAGTTCACTGCAGATACTGCTGTCGGGGCCCAGTACACGGCAGACATGCCTGGTACTGCCCACACCTCTGCCGCAGCGGACCCATACCAAGAAATCTTGCAGCGAATGGCCGCAATGGATCTTCCACAACAACGGTACATGGAGTACCAACGGGACTTCAATGGCACGCTAGCCCAGATGCTGCTGCACGCCTTCCCGGACCAAGGCGTACAATTCCCGGAGTTCCCAAGCAACATGTTCGTCACCGCCGCACCCTACACCGAGACTACACCAGCCCCGGGAGGACCACGACCATTCTTCCATCCGGACCCTCACCCCAATCCCAGGCTGTCGGCCCATCTAGGGCGGCAGATTTTGCCGCGGCCTCGTCTATCAGCAGAAGGCCATCCAAGCGAAGGGCCGTCTTCAGCACTCCACCCAGATCGCCAATCATCATGGGCAGTCTATCCGCCGAGATAGATGCCTATGTGCACCAAAGCTCTACTGTCGCCGGCCCAAGCACACACCACACCGGAGGAGCCACTGCAATGAGAGGAGGAACGGACGTGATGATAACTGAAGAGATGGCGGATGTTGAAGAAGGAGAAGAAGTAGAAGCCCCGATGCAAAGGACCCCACCCACTCTAGTCCAGCCGCCGAGGCAAGCAAAGGCGCAACCATCGCCCTCGCCAAGGACAAAGCATTTGGCATCAAGGCCACGGAGGAAAATTGTTACAAGCAGCTCCTCAAAGTCGCTTTAAATTTTCTTTTTCCATTAAATCAATATTAATTGCTTTTACTGTTTTTACTTGTTGCGCTTAATTCATATTCTGTCTTGCCGTTTATTCCTTCGAAATATAAAGCATTGAGGACAATGCTTGGTTTGAGTTTGGGGGTGCAGATTCACTGCCAAGGCAGCAATCTACTGCCGCGGCCTTGCAAAAAAGGGAGTATTCTAGTGATTTTTTTTTATTTTTTATGCTCTCCGCCTTACTTGAATTAACTGCCTACAATCTTGCACTGCTCATCATCAGTATTGCCTTAGTTTATTCTTTAAGGCTATAGAAATCTTTCTCCTTACCATGTTTAGGTTCTGTTAAGAGGGCTTAATCTTAGGATGCTTAAGGTTGAAAACTTAGAAGCTTACTATAGGTAGAACTTTAAACTTAAACACTTTTGGGACTTGTTGGATTATAGGAATTCTTTTAATGAACTTAGGTGATAAAGACTTAGATTTTTGGAAAGTAACTAGAGGTGCCTACCACCGGCTCTAGAAAGTCTCTTCTTCATACTAGAGGTGCCCGAAATTGGCTCTAGTATGCTTTAAGGAGTATTAAAAAGAAAGAAGGATTTTAGTGAAGAGAAAAACACAAGTCTTTAAGGTGCCCGAAACCGGCTCAAGATTTGGGGTTTGAAAAAGAAGAGAACACTTGACCAATGTCTATTTGTCTTGAACTTAGAGTTTATCTAAGAAAGCCTTTAATCAACTTGTCCACAAAAACACACACACTCACAACTCCTATAGTTTGTTTCTAGGTAAATCTTTGAGTAACCGAATGGTTAAGGCTAAAGAATAGGCCTAGCTATAGTGGGGAGAATAGATGGACATGTAAGAGCAAGAGAGAGTAAAGTTCGGCAAATTTATGGTTTGAATTGCTTGAGGACAAGAAATAGTTCGAGTTTGGGGGTGTGATAAGTGCTCAACACACTATCACTTTTTACTCCTTTTATGGGCATTAAGTACCAAATATACACCCACTTGGACCAATGCATGCACTCAATGTGATATATTTAGAAGTATGCTCATATAGATAATATTTCTAGAAAAAGGCACGTTTTACTGCATTTTCATATCTGTACAGGAGAACCAGTGCCGCAGCAGTGACAAGGCCGAGGCAGGACCTGATGCCGAGGCAGTAGTAGAAAGACAGGAAGCAAAATTATAGGTGATGGAAAGACAAAAATCCAAGGAACGTGTCTGGACTTGAAGCCCATGAATCGGAGCTGGCTAACACAAGGAAAAGCCCAAAGGAAGACTATGCGGAAAAACCCCTTTAGCCGAATACAAACTTGGAAATATATTTTATTATGTACTTAACTTGTTTCCTACTCCAAGTTGTATTCTACTTAGGAAAGGTTTGCCCTAGGTCTAGCCTATATAAAGACCTAGCCACCCAATGTAATACATAACGAAATACCTAGGGGAGAGAGCCGACTTCTACTGTTGTTTCTTTCCTCTCCATCATGTTCTAAACCTTCTTAGGGATTAGGTGAAGGTTGTAGAGTATTTGTGAGAGGAGATTGTACTTTGTCTTTCATTCAATGCAATAAAGATTATCAAGGTTTGCTTATCCTTTGTTATTCCTTGTTTCACAATTGAGCTCGGGAGAGGATATTGTGATCATCCATTTATCTAAGCTCGGGAGAGTTAGATTCACGAAAGGGGTAAGTACGGTGTTTCAATCGCGAAATACTAACTCGGCCTAGGGATAGGTTAAGAGTTTCATCGGCTAAAAGAAGTGTGAGA